>CM073770.1:126665643-126785331 GCA_037158775.1 Hetaerina titia | reverse complement strand
GTTAAAACAAGAAAAAAATGTAAATTCATGCAAATGCACGCAGGAGTGTGCGAGAGAATACGTCACTGTGGTGACGAACGTTTTCGAATCAATAAGCTCTCTCAAGCCGTCCCCAGCCAAGTAAGTAACCCAGCTTAGGACTCTCCGAAGATCAGAAGAAAAAGATAATCTTCCGATTGGGTACCTTCAATTCTTCTGTTTGCTCATTTGCACTTTATAATCGCTTCTAAAAATAGTAGTTATATTTGTTAAAGTGAATTCGCACTTTCATAACTTATTCCAGTATGGTTATGTTTGCTAATTTACATAAAACATGATAGACTTAGTGGCCACTGCCGGGGAAAACGATCGTTGGCATTAATAACATTCTATTAAATCGAAGGTAGAAGCTTTTATTTTGTGGAAGGACGTCATATTTAGAAAGAAATAAACACTTTGTGACTTCCACACTTTTATTTAGTCGTTTTATATTAAAAGTGTGGAGATCACAAAGTGCTTATTTCTTTCTAAATTAATTAAACTCTCTCTCGTAATAGATTTCCGCAGCAAATAGTTGGACTAAAATAGGATAGAATCATTGGGGAATGTGCTGATAGTATTGCTGGTGGGGATGAACTCGACGTCAAAATTAATCAGATCGTAAATGAAGTGGAGGAGAACTCGTTGGTGAGGAATCCCTTTAGCGACTGGATTTTCCTGCGCCCGATTCTAGCTCGAGTCAATAATTTTCCCCGAGAAGAATATCTTTCCTCTTGCCTGCGGGTTTCCAGTCCATTGAGTAGCCACAAACAGTTTTCCTTCTGTTTTCCAAGAGAGACCGTGACTGAACTCATCACACCAACTGGGCGAGATCTCAAAAAGATTTATTTATCGGCACATACATTATGCCGATGTACATGTACACAATGTACATGTTTTATCCTAAAAATGTCAGCCTCAAATGTTTTGGCATTTCCTGCACTCCTCCTCCTCTCACGGCAAGCCAATCCACATCTCATAAACCCTTTTGGATGAACGGGGGGCACAAAATAACGACGTCTCATAACCAGACATCAAATGGAAAAACTGGCATTAATGTCTTTTACATAACCACACAGTTTCGTAACGGTGCCCTTCATAACCGGTGATAAGATTGAAAATATATTCCCATCAGATCAGTTTGCAGGAAAATCTGTCTTTGCTGTGGGAGTTGTGGAGGATTTTATTCGAAGGAAATGGCCTTCAATTTGAGGTATTTTTACATCTAGAACCGTACATGCGTTGTGTTTTCTATTGCTATGATTTTGATTTGTACGAAGGAAAAATTATTAATTCCAGAGCTCGGTCTCATAGTCACTTTTTGACTTATCTCTGTGGTCTCGCCTATCATAGCAGTTTGGCGCTAGGATTATTCTTTCTGTGCCACTGTCGAAATCTAGTTTCTGATTTCTAGTATTTCTAGTTTCTTAAAAGTTCAAGTTGCACCTATCATCTTTGTGTTTTCAATGTTTCCCAACCAAGACCTTTCAGTAACTGTGTGGCGTATTCTGTTTGTCGATTCTTCACAAAAGGGCAGATTTCATTTATATATTTTTTAGTTCCTTAATCAAGTCCTTTTTCAAAGGGTCGCAAATGCTTGACGCAAATTCAAGGTGAAGCCTAAAATCATTGCAAAATACCCTTTCTTACCTTGATCATTTGAACATTTTCACACAATTCGTTTGATGAACCAAAGAACTCAAATTTCATCAATCCAATGCTAATTCCGCAGATGTTCCTCTCACGTCTGCATGTAAGCATGAGCGTTTTTTATTGCATGTGCATAGATTGAAAGGGACTCGAAGGCAAGTAGGAAGAACAGAGAACCAAGGGATGAACCAACATAGACCAAACAAGGGCAAGTTCACGCGATACATTATACATACTAGTTATTTGGGACCATGCAAAACATAAGTTACATAGATGGATGGTCATGAATAATATATTCAATTGACGCGACTTTTTTTTACTGCCTGTTGACGGTTTCTTATAAGCCTAATGGAAGATGATGCTTGCAAACCGATATCTGAGATTAAGTGTAGAACAGATCATTTTAAGATATCATTATTCATAGGAAGAGCAAAGGATAAGATTATCCGATGGCGCTAGGGGAAAAATATTTTTATTTTTTTATTCTTAGTAGTAGGGGAGCCCATGGCAAGACCGTTTTTTTGCTTATAGTATGTGCCATTGAAAAGGAAGTAATTTTGTTCCACACATATGTTGAGAAGCATAGAAATTTCTTGGATGAGGAGTTGGTTGGCTCCGGCCTTGCACAGTATGTTCTTGGCGTGTTCTAAGGCTTCCTGGGTCGGGATGGAAGTAAATAAGCTGCATGCGTCGAAGGACACTAATTTGGAGTTCGGAGGTAACGTTATAGTTTTTAGGCGTTCCGTCAAGTCCACAGAATTTTTGATAGCATACTTGGGGCTGAAATTTGACAATTGGCGGAAAATTGTATTGAGTTTGAAGGCTAACTTGTGTGCCGGAGCATTAATGCTAGATATAACTGGTCTAATCGGTACATCTTCCTTATGGAGTTTGGGTAAGCCATACATTCTTGGGGGCAATGGATTCATATTTTTAAGGAAGAATTTTTCTTTATCCCTGAAAAGGTACACACACGATGCCACAGCTTATTTACTTCTATCCCGACCCAGGAAGCCTTAGAACACGCCAAGAACATACTGTGCAAGGCCGGAGCCAACCAACTCCTCATCCAAGAAATTTCTATGCTTCTCAACATATGTGTGGAACAAAATTACTTCCTTTTCAATGGTACATACTATAAGCAAAAAAACGGTCTTGCCATGGGCTCCCCTCTCATTACCATGTTAGCCGAAGTCTTTATGGACTTTTTTGAAGAAAAGCTGTTTGGTTCCAACGAAAAACTGATTAAGAACATCGTCTATTGGTATAGGTATGTGGACGACATACTATGTTGTTGGTGTGGTAGTGAAAGGCAGTTGAGCCAATTTGTGCAGTTCTTAAACAACAGGTATAATTCAATTAATTTCACTATGGAAATGGGAGTGAACCAGTCAATAAATTTCTTGGACCTCGGGATTGAAATCAAAGAGAGCCAACATGTCTTTTCCATCTATAGGAAACCCACGTATACGGACCTAGTGATTCCTTCTGATTCTTGCCATCCCATTTCCCATAAGCTGGCAAGCTTCCACTGCATGCTTCACAGATTAATCAGCATTCCAATGCCTAAAACTTCCTTTAACCGAGAACTCACCACCATCAAGTTCATTGCAGAGAGGAATGGCTACAACGACGACCTCATTGATTCCCTATTAGGGAAAAAACTGAGAAAAAGTGCCGTCGAGCTCCACACAACACTCCTGCCATACTCCAACCCCTCACGTAAATGGTGCAAAATCCCCTTCTCAAACTCTTTGTCCTATAGAATTGCCAACATTCTACCCAAGGATAAATTCCGTGTTTCATTTTACACCCCATTTTCCATATCCAAAGCACTCTGCTTAAACAAAGATAAATTCGACGTCGAAAAACAGTGTGGTGTTTATGAATTAAAGTGCCAATGTAATGCGACTTATGTGGGACAGACTGGACGAAATTTCGCCACACGCATCAATGAGCATCGGAAATGTTATGCGTTAGGCAACACCACATCCATCTTTGCCCCCCACCTCTTGGAGAAGAACCATTCCCCGGATTTTGAATTTAAGCCGTTGCATAAATTCGAAAAGAGCAAGAAATTGGACGCTCTCGAGAGTTTAGAGATTATCCAACGGAGAAACCAGAAGATAGAGCTACTTAACGACATTCAGTTCCTCTCTTGCCCCTCCCCACTTTTGTCCATTAACTTCCCTCAGTGCCCTTTATGACGACACCTTTCCCCCCCCCCCCCCCGAAGAGTGAGCTGCCCGCACTTCGGGGGTTACATTGGTTTTTCCTGCCTTTCTTTGTATGACAAAACCCCACCCCCCCTTCCCACCCGCTCCCTCCTCCCCTGCCACCCCTTCTTGGTATATATATCCCTTCTCCTTGTACTCTCCCTCACCTGAAGATGATACAGTGTATCGAAACCATGGTCGGCAATAAAGTTTTAACTGTGGAAAATTGCAACGAAGTTTTCATTATGTCTCGATTCCACAATATCACGCCTGATTCTTCACTTTTCGAAACGGATTATGGTGATTTGTGCATGTAGACTGGCAAACGCATGTTTTGTAAATAAATCATTGAGACAACTAAGTGATAAAATAACAGATTTTGCGTTTCCTTCTTGGAAATACCTAAGATAGCATCCCACAAAACAAAACACAAAGATAAATCCGTAGTTAGCAAAAAATCCGTAATTATTATGTGTAAGAACCCCGTGGTGTGTGAAAAGGTACAGTAATCTTTTTTGATTACGTTTTGATATTTGATTGCAGACCTGAAGAACATAACGTTGAAACAAATGAGACGAAAATACAATGACTGCTTCAAATTGACATTCTAAGACCGATCATCGATCAAGAAACATCGACTGCGAAATGTTCCCGGGGAGGAAATTCACGGGGCTCAAAATATCGGGGTCGGAGATCGGCAGGGCTGAAGAGACATAGGGCTAAGGCCGTGCGGCCGTAGGTAATGACCGCACATAGTCGTCAAGGAGCTGGAGTGATTCTGGCTGCATCATCGTGAAACGACCAAGGAAAAACTCATTGTCGGTTAGTCTGAAGTCGGTTATGTATTTGTCGGTGGTTGCATAAGAAGCGAAACCCTCTACTCAACCCCACTCTGGCTTTCGTTTGGATCGGGATTCTAGAGTATCACAAACCCAAAGGGCGCAGGGATAATTTTTTATAGCCTCCCCCGTCAGATGTGTCCACCACATTTATTCGTGCGGAGTGGTTAAGGTTCGCCGTGCAAGCTCCCTCCACCACCTCCGGACGTCCCCACGCCCCGCCACCCGAGTCTCGCTGGGGCCGGAGTTGGATTGAGGGGAGGGAGGCTTTATCTCCACGCTCCACGCGACTGATGCTCGGAGTCCCAACGGAGACGTAAGGGCATGACTGCCACGGAGAAATACTACCTCCCTCATTCCACACACTCCCTCCCGAAGCGCACGGAGGTCCAAAAAAAATGGTCGAAAGTCATCCGACAAAAGAGATAAATAGACTCAAAGTAAATAAAAACGATTCAGCGAATGGACCAAAGTGGCGATTTCCTTCGCACCATTATTATTTCCATCCCACACGATGGATCGTGCGTACAATACTTTCCCTTCGATAATCCTGCACTTCGGAGAAACGGTCTCTATCGTCGTGACAACAACTAAGTTTAGTTCAATTCAATGCTCATTGGATGGAGATTAAAACCTTGACAATCTAATCTAGGAACGAGTTTCCGTTTTTTCAATCCTCCTTTTTTTCTAAATGTCTGGATTTTTGCAATTGTACCCGCTACTCTTTGTGGTTCGCGTAAGCAGGGACCTGTTTCTCAAAGCTACAATCCAATTGACAAGATCTCTTAGTTCACTCATGAAGGGGAATGGGAATAGATAGGCATGCATCAGCACTGATTAAGTCTCTTTATTAGAGTATTCGTGGTGGTGAATACTCTATAATGAATTTAAAATTGTTTTCAGAGGCACCAGTAAATTGACCTGCAGCTTTGAGAAATTGATTCTTGGAGGTTATATGTAATTCATTCATGTGATTCACGAGTTTGTAATCGTGAAAAAAAAACACTGAAGACTCCTTAGTTTTCATGCTTGCATGAAACGAACTCCTTACTCTCTGAATTGAATCAGCAGCGTGTCTTTACAAGGGCACGTGGCATATGCTTCGTGGGGATTACTAAGACAAGTTGAATGCGTTTCGCATCAAAGAAAATGCTTTGTAGGATGTGAGACTTGAATGAGATAGGCGTCCGGCTGCAATACTTTTCCGAGGTGCATTTTCAACGTCGAATACGTGAAATGAACGCACGGATTAAACATAACAGGTGAATAAAGAAGACGCAATGTTGTCCGTTTGGTATTTCAAGTGGCGTGCTCGGAACGCTTTATAAAAAATACCTACCTTTATAAAAAATACCGAAACATCCCAGGTTTTGCCATTTAAGAAACAAAAATCATATTCATTTGTCGAGGTTGGCTCACTCGCTCTTCATCACGCTTCAATGCGGCGGTTTGTGCGATACAGACGAAGGAATGCAGATTCGAACACAAATTCATTAAATCTTTCCTTTTCCCACCGAAACAAACGTGAATAGCGCATCCTCGGTTGCGATTCTTTATTTATTTTTCCTCATTTTGGATCACGGCATGGAGGGAAGTAAACAAGAGAGAGCACGGCTTCCTTTGGCACAAATCGCCGCTGGGTCGACGCCAGGCGTCTGGCTAACCGGTCACCTCCTTCCACGCTCTCGCGATCCGGGATCGGGAAGAGGAGAGAGGGCGAGAGAGAGAGAGAGAGGGCGAGAGAGGGCGAGAGAGAGAGAGAGAGGGCGAGAGAGGGCGAGAGAGGGCGAGAGAGGGCGAGAGAGAGAGAGAGAGGGCGAGAGAGAGAGAGAGAGGGCGAGAGAGAGAGAGAGAGGGCGAGAGAGAGAGAGAGAGAAGCTTTGAGCCCTATTTTTCGGGCCTTTGACCGTGAAGGATTATTAAGCTTTGCCATCAACGGCAGAATCAGGGGTGAGTGCATCCCCGCCCCAAAGTATCTTCTTGGCACGTTGGCTCAATTCACTCCGGTCGGATGATGCCTGGATGCAGTAATGGCAAACCTCAGGACGGCCTTGCGTGCCAGCGTCGGAGGTAATGACGCGAAAAAAAAACATTCTTTCGCCGAAAGAGTGCCAAATATTCGGTGCCGCACATCCTACGTGCTTAACCCTCAATCCGCCACTGGGGCGCGAGGAAGGATTAACTAGGACGCGAGGGATAGAGAGCTAAGCACATACAAATCCGAGACATTTAAATGTTATAGAATGACTCCATCAGAATAAACAGTTAACAACGGCAAACAGCACAGAAAATTGGAAGATATTCATTGAAAAACGTATAAATTGAGTATAATTTTCTACGAATGTCCGAATAGCGTATAACTTGGACGATAGGAGCAGAGGAGACAAGGCTAGAGGCAATGTAAATGTGAAATTACCGTAGAATGATGGAAAGGAAATGAAGTACCCTTTCTCTGTATAGAGAAACAAATAGCACTTCAAAGAGTGGGGATATCCTTGTGGGAGGGCACTTAGAAGATAAAGGGGGAAACTAATTAGAGACATCCTGAGGCACGATAATTTACTGAAGATCAAAATCGAAGGAAAGTTGATGGGGAAAGATGATAGAGGAAGGCCTAGGATGAACTACTACAAGCACGTAATAGAAACTGTCAGCAAAAGGAGCTGTGAGGGAATGATATTGACAGGTAGCAGGATAGTTGCTACAACCTGCTACAAACCTACGGTCCTCGGGTTGATAGATCGTGACGAGAGGAACGGTTGCTACTCTTCACAAGTTGCTAATTAGGAGAATATAAATAAAAGTCAATGGCACCTGTGCGATTGGATTGCAATTAAATTTTAAGTTTTTGCATTTATCTTTCAAAATTTTGAACAGCAAGAGTCACCAAAAAACAACAATCCCATGAAGCCTCGTGGCTGAGGTTTCATGGGAACGTTGTAAGATGACGTTGTCCGGCCTTCGTTGAATTGTCGCACCCACGAACGAAGATTTTTACATCCATATATCTTCGTCACATGTCTCACTCAATTAAAAATGAATTTTCATGTGGAATTATTTCACCCAAGTGGAGAAAAATTACGATCATTAAACGGCGCCACTTTAACTCTGGAAAACTCTTCTCATTCTTAACTGTGGTTCACAAACCACGTGCACAGTACGGTGCAGGCTTCTAAGTCTTGTATTTACAAAAAGTGTCCGAGTATTTTAAAATCAACCACATCTTATTTTCTACTCCCAGAATCGTGAAAAACATCGGATAGTTTTATAATAATGCTTCACGGAACTGGTTCTTTAGCTCTGCATACTTCCTATCTCCTTTAATTCCACACCAAACGCCAATTCTTTTACTCTCTCTACCTCGATTTTCTAACATTCCCTACTATTGTCTTCAGCATTCCGTCGCCACGTAATATCTGCTGTATCCACATGTCCTGTCTAATCGCATATATTTTATTTCAATAAATTGGGAAATCGAATTCATCCAAGGAAATCATCAAACAAACTAAAAGTTTCCGGAAGCACTTCGGTTTCCATGCAACTTTTTGCCAATCTGAGTTATTTCTGTTCACGTACTATTATCATAGATACCCTCGTCATCAGTTGTAAAAATAAATAGTTAAACTAGACTTAGAAATTCAGCATAATTTTTTAGACATCAGCGCAAACAAAGAATCTTGTTTTGGTAAAACAAAGGTTTATACACCAGTCACAATTCGGCGGGAGAATTCAAATTAAGTCGGTTTTCCTTTACGCCATTTTCGTTCATTTCGAAACTCATAAATCATATATTACATTAAAATCACAGGTTTCAAATCTTTCATGTTTTTGTGGATGAAAAAACCTCAATGATAACGTTATTTTTTCATGGATAAAAATAACCTCAATCCCCTTAGGTGTTCTTTGGTAGAATTTGTCTCTGTCTCTTAGGGGGAAATAAACTCAGTCTATTGACATTTTAACCTATTGACTCGGTCAGAAAAGTCTTCTGTGCCAACAACGGGATGAATAAGCATTGCCTCTCCGTCACTACAAAAAATAAATCAATTCTTCCTACACTCAGGCCGAGAATATGTCGGAAACAAGACTACATGTTGGCTAACAAGAAATTCAGGTTAAGTTAATTCTGGTCATTGTATTTTAAGTGTATATTTATTTGTTTTACACGAAATCGTTAACTCGATACAACGGATAGCACTGAAAACACGCAAAAGCATTTCCTGCTGGACAGCCATTAAATCCTTGCTAATTTTTGTCGAATAACATGAAAAGTCAATTTTGGCTGGGTTATCTCAATCCAATTGATCCTCAATGATAAGTGATCTCTCAAAACCAAGCCGAAAACCTCCATTCAGATTTTCTGTTAATAACTGTGAGGATTTACATTGACACAACTTTGGATGAACATTTTTTTTAATTGATTAAATCACATTGTGAAAAAATTAGACGCGTTCGCTGGTTTAATAAAGTACTGCGTTTTTATATTACAATCATTTTACTGTATGGACACGAGATAATATAGATATAATCCTAAATTATTCAATTTAAAGAGACAGAGAAATTAGCACCAAATATTTTGGTTGTGCGCCATCATTTCGTATTTATCTATTTACACAGCGTTTATGCATCAAGAGACGAGTAACAACCCCTCGAGTCGTAACGAATGAAAAATAAGTTTTTGGAAATAGTTCACACGAATCTAACTATATCTTGGAGCCACGGCCTCGTTTCTCAGTGCCGCAATATCGCAGTGCCCATGCTGAATCGTCATTGATGACGCTTTCCATGCTCATGGCTGGGATTCACACTCTCACGGAATACAATTGAGAATAATATTGAGATAAATTGGGGATAAACATCGGCATGTGCACATGCTCTCATTTCGAGGAATAGCCACTGCAAAAGGGAAATGTCGAAAGATATGTAAAAAACCGAAGCAATTATTATAGCTAGGCAATTGAGTGGAAACTAGGGATATTATGAATATCTGTTAAAATTAGACCTCTCCAATATCAGATTATTTCCAAAGATCAAAGGTAATGGTTAAATTTTCCATTCCGTTGTCATTAATTAATAAAATAATTGGATGAGAGGTATTCGTGAAAAAATCCACAAATCAATAATGTCACATGTAGTGAACTGTGGACAGCAATTTTAGTCAGTATGACAGCGATATATATTTGCCTTTTCTATAATAGTGTCCTGAGGGGTAGGGTATTTGTACCCTGGTGACATAAATATATGACATATGATCGGAACATCTTTTGGCATAAAAGATTTTTAAAAAGTTTGGTGCTTCTCGTCGACAGACTTTTGAAATCACTTCTAATTAGACTTTTTTCAGATTTCATATATGAAAAAAACAATAAATGCTTAATCTTGCCCCTTTCACATAACTTAAAAATAAAAACAGTTCATTTACACATGGCACGGGTTCAATATAAGCCTAAGATCCATAGCAGAGATCTTCATCTTGTGATGCAATTTTCTCGCAACCCATTTGTATATCAATAACCACTGGAAAAATGTTTCCACAGATTTGGATTGGATTATTATCTCCCTCAGTTAATTACCACATTTTGTTCCATTTACTAAAGACTGCTTGTTTTGATCATAATAAGGAACCTTTGAAGTCCAAGAGGCGAAGATATCTGATAGAGCCCACAAATATAATAAGCTTAATAAAAGATATGCTTTCGCATACACGGGTGTCAGAATATTACAGGAATCATGGCCTTGCGTCCAGGCAAACATGGAGAAAAACAATTTTCCTTTTGACCCTACATAAATGGGTTACATTTACATTACGACTACGTAAAGCATTAGGGAACGCCTATGTGTATGCATAATTATATCCTGTGCGAAAGTCTCACAGACGTGAATAATAATTCAAACGAAGGAACGAATGAAGTTGACCAACAAAGAATAGCAAAACACATGAAAAAGGACATTCATAAGTATTCCACCGCATCATATGAATACGGAGATAATGATGGGCTTGTTGTAGAGCAGGATGTTGGATTGTGTTTTGTTAGGAGAAACAAGATATTTATTTGGTAGTTTTGTCCATCCAAAATCTACCTTAACCGGTAGATTACCCTAAAAAATATTTATATGTATATGAGGTAGTGCAAGTAGCGAATATATATGAGATTCTCATCTAATGAAGGCTTAAGAGAAGGCCGAGAGCTTAACCTTTTTTAAATGTGAGTGTCCTTTCGCGTGTTTTTTTATTTATATTTTTGTGTTCTATTGTGCCGTCCAAGTGTGATATATATATATATATATATATATATATATATATATATATATATATATATATATATATATATATATATATATATATATAAGAGAATAAATTCCTGTCACAACAACCCCTGAAACCGCTATTGTGGCTCAGACATATTGACGATATTTTCCTTCTCTGGCCACATGGTCCTGATTCCCTGAAAACTTTCATTTCCAACCTTAATGCTTCGTCCTCTATCTCCTTCACGTCTACAGTTTCCTCCTTCCAAATCACCTTCCTAGATGTAAACATATCATTTATAGACCATAAATTTCACACATCCGTACATATAAAACCCACAAATAAACAACAGTACTTACATTTTAGCAGCTGTCACCCATACCACACCAAACGTTCCATTCCTTATTCCCTTTCCATAAGGGGACACAGAATTTGCAATGACCCTGACTCCCTAGACAATTTCCTCATAAATTTACACCAATCCCTCCTCAAGAATCCCTCCTGAATAAGAGGATCCGTAGACATACTTACACTCCCAGACCTTCCACCACCGCGAAAAACCACCCTCTTTCAATTTGTACCACGTTTCTCCCTGGCCTAGAATCTCTGCGTTCTATCCTAAAGGACCTCTATCCTATCCTCAAAAACCACAATTCCACCACCAACCTTTTCCCCAAATGCCCCTCTGTCACTTTCAAACGCCCCGCCAATCTATCAGATCTTCTAAAATCTACCAATCCACTTCTTAAATCCTCGCCCCGTTCCAAAATCACTCCCAGACCCTGCAATAAACCTAGATGCAAAACATGTCCTATTTTCCTAAACAGAATCCCATCCCTCTCCCACCCGCTCTTTAACTCTCTCCCACCAATTCCCTACTCCTCATGTACCTCCAGCAATGTTGTCTACCTACTCAAGTGTCAACTTTGCCCTGCCTTTTACATTGGACAGTGTACCACACCCCTCAATATTAGAATCAATAATCATCGAGCCTCATGCAACAATTCCTCCCTTATTGGTATGCTCCCAATCCCCAAACATGCCTCCGAACACAACACTGCCTTTGATCAATGTTTTAAAGTATCCGTCTTAGCATCCCTCCCACACTCAGACCCTCCACTGAAACTCAAAACATTAGAGCTAGCTTTCATCTGGCTCTTGGATTCCTGGAATCGCCCAGGTATTAATATTAGACATTAATTGCCCCCTTTATGCATATAATTTCATCCCTCTCCGCCCCCAACAACTTCCATATCATCCCCACCTTTTTTAAAATTCCCGCGCCATACACTACCCCTCCAAACTCCTCACCTCGAATGCCTTCCCCCCCCCTTTTCCTTTCTTTTCCCCTCTTTTCCCCTCTTTTCCCCCATTTCCCCTTCTCCTTCCTACCACTGCTTTCGGGCCCTCCTCTGCCTCAGTTCTGTTCCTAATTCCTCTTGAGAAAGGTGGTTGGACCACCGAAAATTCGAGTACCAGTGAGTCCCTCTTTTGTGTGTTTTGGTTTCTGTGTTTGTTATGACTATCAGTGAATTTACATTACACGTTTGTGGGTTTTCCAAAAAAGTGTATATATATATATATATATATATATATATATATATATATATATATATATATATATATATATATATATATATATATATATATTATTGGGTCGCGGTGGTCTAGCAGGTAGAGCGTTGGACTACTGACCGGAGGGTCCCGGGTTCGATTCCCGGGCAAGGCACTTTGGGCACCTGCAGCTCCACCCAAGCTGGTTGATTTTTCGGGTACCAGATCTTCCTGGGAAACCATAACCGGCACAGGGAAAGGAACTGGCCCCCCTACCCACACGGGTGAGCTCTACCATCACCTACTAAACCGACCTTCGGCTTGATTACTGTGTTTATGGTTATATATTATTACTAGGTAATCTACCGGCTAAAGTAGGTTTTTGGATACCCACAACTATCAAATAAACATTTTGTAACTCCAACAAAACAAAAATCTAGCAACCTAATCTACATCAGGTCCCTCTTTATCTCTGTGTACTTATATCCTCCCTTCATCCCATCCAACATTCCTAACCTGTTCCTGCCCTTTCCTCGCTTGCCCAACATTCTCCTCTCTATTACCTTCTTCAACATTCCACTACCGCTCAATACGCCATTCATCCATTTTTCCTGCCTCCATACGATTTCTCTCAACAAACCCCTCTCCTCACCCACCATCTCTAGTACTTCCTCATTTGTTTCCCTTTCGGCCCATTTGACCTTCTCCATTCTCCTCCACACCTACATTTCAATAGTCTCCAATCTGCGACTATCCTCCTGCTTCAGTGGCCACGTTTCAGCACCGTACACAGCTACGCTCCATATCAGAGTTTTTACAAGTCTTGTCTTAACATCCCTACTCAACATGCCCCTCATCAACTCCCTTCTCCTTGAGAAAGCCTCCTTTCCTCGCGCACTTCTTCTCTTTACGTCCCTACCACTTTGACCGTATTGGCCCAAAACACTTCCGAGATATGTAAACTGTTCTACCTACTCTATTTTTTTCCCTCCTATTTTAATGTTTAGCTTAGACTTTTTCTTTCTGGAAAATCGCACAACTTTTGTTTTATTAATATAGATTTTCATCCCATATTTATTACACTGAACCTCCAATGCACTCAGCAATGCTTACAATCCCTTGGCTGACTGAGCAACTAATGCTTGGTCATCAGCAAACCTAACCGATTTTACGTATTCCCCTCCGACTTTCATTCCTACCTCCAGTTCTTCCCATGCCTCTTTAATCATTTCCTCCACATATACGTTGAAAAGCACCGGTGACAATGGGAAACCCTGCCTTACACCTCTTCCTAGCACTGCCCATCCGGACTCTCCGTTCCCCACTCGCACCTGAGCAACCTGGGACATGTACAGGTTGCGGATAAGTCTACTGTCCCTCCAATCCATTCCTATTTTCTGCAATACACGCATTAATTTTTCCCAATTCACTCTATCAAACGCTTTTTCGAAATCTACAAAACAGGCAAAAACGTCCTGATTGTATTCTATATTCCTCTCGATTAGTGATCTCATTACTGCAATGGCATCACGCGTACCTCTTCCTTTCCTAAACCCAAACTGATCATCCCCTAAGTAATCATTTGCCTTACTCGCTATCCTTATGTTGATGATCCTGAGAATAACTTTAGCTGCGTGTGATATCAAACTTATTGTTCTGTAATCCTCACGTGAAGGAGCCTTTACCTTTTTCGGAATAGGAACTTACACTGATCTCACAAAATCTTCCAACCAGATTCCTTGCTCATAGATACTACGAATTAGTCTATATAGGGCCTTCTTCCCACATTTTCGTAAACATTTCAACAGTTCTACAGGAATGTTGTCCACCCCCACAGCCTTACTTGCTTTCATCTCCTTTAATGCCCTTTCTATTTCATCGTCGAGTATGCCTGGACCTAAGCTATCTTCTTCTACGTCATGTTCCTTTTCTATGTCTAACCTTGTCAGCCTAAGTTCTTTACCATACAGTGTTTCTATTATTCCTTCCATCTCTCTGGGATTTTTCCTGGTCCCACTATTATCTTAACCACTTCTCTTTAACTCTTAGCACAGATCTTGCCTTCTTACTTCCCGATAATAACTTAACCTTGCTGTATAGGGCACCAATGTCACCCTTCTGTAAACCTTCCATATCCTCGCATTGCGTTTTCCACCATTCTTCTTTTGCTTTATTTGTGGCCCTTCTCAATTTATTGTTTAACTCTTAGTACTTCATTTTGCCTGACTTTGTGTTTACATTTTTCCATCTTCTTCTCTCATCCATCTTTGCAATCAACTCATCCGGTACCCATTTTTTCCTTATCCTTTTCCCGTTAACGGTTCCTATAGTTTCTTTGGCGGTTTCCGATATCCCTTACTTGAATCATTCCGATTTTTCTTCTATAGTACTCAGTTCTTTACCGTCATCAATCATTTTCTCTATACCCTTCTGATACTCCTTCCTTGTTAACCCATTTAATGCTTCTACATATTATTTCCTAACCCGCCTCCCTTGCCTTATCTTCTTGAAACGGACGTTACATTTCATAACAACTAAATTGTAGTCAGAGTTCGCATCCGCTCCTGGGAAACTGTGCGAATTTATAACACTGTTCCTAAACCTGTGCGTAACCATAATATAATCTAACTGATACCTTTCTGAGTCACCTGGCATTTTCCATGTATACCTACGCCTTTTGTGGTGTCTAAACCATGTGTTGGTGATGACTAACCCCTGACTCCTGCAGAATACTATTGCTTTCTCCCCGCGTTCATTCCTCGTACCTAACCCATAGTCCCCCACCTCACCACTCTCTCTTCCCTCGCCTAACGTCGCATTCCAATCCCCCATCACTATCAAATGTTTCCTTGCAGGAATACACGCGATGTTATTCTCTTACTCATCGTACATCCTATCGACTTCTTCCTCCTTGTGGTGGCTCGGTGGCATGTATACCTGAACAATGACCAAGTTCGTCGGCTCTGCTTTAATCTCTACGAGTAAAATTCTATCAGTTGCTTTCTCTATGCTGACTACGCTTCTTCCTACCCCTGTATTTAATATTACGGCAAGCCCTCGTTGGCTGTCGTCCCCGCCGCTGTATATCACTCTATAATTGTCACTACAGTAATCCGTGCTACCCTTCCATCTCACCTCGCAGAGACCTAAAACATCTATATAGTATTACCTCTTTCCATCTCTCGCTCAATATTCTCTAATTTGCCTGTCCTCAACATTGACCTGACGTTCCATGTTCCTATGCTAACTACTTTCGTCTTCTTCTGCGTCTTCTGTCCTGCTGCTGTTATTTCTTCCCTGAAAGGGTTTCGTGGGATGTCGACCGCGGAAGCCTTGCCTCCCCCGCTTCCGGGCACGACACACGGCCGTTTGGGCCGAGTCTCGCAATTGCCCGAACTTATATTCTCTATAGTGCCCATCATTACATTCTTGGGAATGATAATTGAGGTGGTTTCCCGTTGCCTTCCTCAATAGTGTTTTTAACTTGACGCCATCACTTAATGGCCGCCCCACTCTGGTCAGACGCCTTTGCAGCCGCCTCACTGAGGAACAGACGCTGCGTGGACTACCTTTCGTCTGGTTCCTAACCTTCGACCTATCTGGCATGGGTGACCCTACCATGAGCAATTATTATTACTCCCGCCAGCACAGCTCTAGTGGTCATCGGAACACACAAGCCCTTCCACCACCACAAGGTTGTAGTCCATGGGAGGGATATATATATATATATATATATATATATATATTCTTATAAAAATATATATATGTGTGTGTGTGTTCGCGTTTTATGTGTTTTCTTATCCCCTTTCCTTATACCTATTTCTATGTTGGAATGAATATTTGTGAGCCGTATGGCGGGACTTCGTATTTGAATGCGTATCTGGCCAATGTGGCTCATCTCTTCTTCTGGCTATGCGTGCCATGAAACGTACTGTTCCTATTCTCTATGATACTATATGCTTTCTAACCAACTGTCCCCTCTTCTTTTGTGCATTGTCTATTTCTCCTTTGGTGGGTGTAACAGCTCCCTAAAAGCCTTCCTTTGACAAATGATTCGGAGCACTTGGGCGTTTTAAAACATCGCAGATCTCTTGTGAATTAGGTTTCTTTGGTGGTGTAATTGGTAGCACATCCGCCCGACAAGTGGAAGGTACGGTGTTCAAATCCCGGTTAAGGAAATATCTTTACATTCGTGATCTGCTCAAAAAACCGCCTTCTCCACATATCCTGTGTTCGCCTTTAATGTGTTTTCCTATCCCCTTTCCTTATACTTATTTCTGTGTTTGAATGAATATTTGTGCGCCGTATGGCGGGACTTCGTATTTGAATGTGTATATATATATATGTATGTATATATATATATATATATATATATATATACATATATATATATATATATATTTGAATTTTTTATATATATATTTATTTTATATAAAGCTAGATGGATTGGAAGACACGAAAAAGTGTCCAGGGAACAGATTATGTGGGGGCAATGAGGAAGTGAGAGAGGCGGTGGAACGGCGACGAACCTGATTGAAGGGAATACATATGTTAAGTAAGGGGGAAACGCGTAAATGTTCGTTAGTTTGGAAATAGTGAGTAAACTATGAGAACTTGAATAATGGAAGCACCTGAGTTCAAAAGGCGTGTCACATTGTGGATGCACTGTGCATGCAATGCCGTTCAGAAGGGTTCATTGGGATCACGAGGGCTCGTCGCGCAGCATACTATACACCGACCGCCCACAACTCAACGATGAGACGGTCCGTAACAATAATCCACGCCTGAGGCGGAGGCCGGCGAGTGCACACATTCGAACTGTGCATTTTGACGCAAACTGTATTAGGGAATGTTATTCCCCACACGGTTTAGGGCACGTGGGCATTGCATTCGCGGGGAGGGTGGTGCGAGGGGGGATGATACTAGGCCAGTGATTCAGGGGAAGGGGGAGGGGAGGAAATATCTCTCTCTCTCATTCCTCTTGTGTTTCCTCTCCTCTCGCTTAGTTTCTGTCTCCATCTCCACGACACCAATTGCGGCCCCCTTTCCCCCTCCGCCCTCATCCGGCACCCACCCGAAGCTCCAAATTTTTCCTCCGCACCCCCCCTCAGCACACCCACTCACGAAGCCCCCCTCCTTGACCTTATGGCGTTGGTGCGTATGCGGGTGCGTGTGTTGGAGTGGCCTGAACAGCAGTGTGTGGGTTTCAGAAAGGGTTACAAGGACTGGGTCCACCAATCAGTCCCGTCCCTTCTCTTTATTTCAATCCTCCACACCTCCTCCACAGTCAACCCACGGGGTCGACTACAGCGCGACCATTTCTCTCCGCAACCCTTCCTCCCCTTCTCCTCCATATCGTCCTCTTTTCCCTTTGTCCTTTTTATCATTGTACTCCACACCCTCCCATACGTTTCCTATGTGGCGATGACAGGAACTTTACAAAAAGTCTAATGTTCATACGACTTCCAGAGGTTTTTCCTAGAAATTTGCTCGAGTTTTAGACGGACGCGGCCAAGGACCAGTCGCATTCATAAAACCTACACTGAATTAGCGTGGAACTCACCACGAGCAGAGGGTTTTAACACAAAACCAGCCTCAAAAGGATATTTACGAATGGACTTAGAGGAAGATAACGTACGTATTTAGAATACTATCGCTCTCTACAGCAATATGCCTAGCTTTTTCTACAGTTTTAATCGTGAGTTGTGCGTGAACAAATAGTCCTTTTAGCGACTTTCTCGACAGTTTATTTCTCATAACTCCTCGTACTATCTCACTTGCCAAGATTACTGCGAGGAAAGGATTATTTCCTTCCTCTTGCACAAAAATATACGGTTCCTGATGGCGAAATATTATTCCCAGTGTTGTGTATCGATTGGCCCCCATTCTACGTATACTTTCTGTTAATCATACATTCGCCTTTCGTTTCCTGTAATGAATGTCAAACGAATGCATGAATGGATCTTACTTGAATTGTTTTAAATTGACATTCGTATTAGAAAATTTTTGGTTCTGCCCCACAAGTTTTTCAAGGGAAACATATTCAAGTAGAGGTCTAAGCTAATAAAACATAGCAGTGTCCCAGACATATATTTTTTTACAATTACAATAATCACAATTCCATTTTAGCCAGATTGGCTTCTTGGTATTTTACTTTGACCACTTTGCCTTTGAGTTTGAAGGTACACAGCTAATGTGACTTGTGTCCACATTAGTACGCGTACACTGCATATGCTTTAGATTTAGTTTGACGCTCCACTCAGGATATCAAGCATTAATACTGCTGGAATTTACAGAAAGAGCTTCATACTTAACGTGTCTTAATTAGTGTTGGAATGGATGTTAAGACTTGCCAGTTGTAAATATATTTTGCGCATTTAATTTTTCTTGATTTTTTGCGTATAATTTTTACGAATGACCGTGAAATAGGATAGCTAAAAACGACATCATTAATTTTTTTTAAGCTCCACTTCCTGGTTTTCTTTCCAGATTGAAGTTCTTACTGCGCCACTGGGCTCACTCAGCACCTGCTATTCGTCAAATTTTTTCTTATAGACATAAGTCAGCTATTTTCGTCCCTTTTGACGTCAATACAATTGTTGCACGTGTCTAGAATCATCTATTTCATATCTAGATATAAGATGACTTCGGGGGATGGAGGTGGTAGGTAGATGAGCAAGAAATGAAAAGAGTTCCGTATTTCATCTAGGCGTGCGATAGGATACCGTTGGCAGACTTAGTGACCATGGGATACCAAATACAAACCATGTCGGTTTGCCGTCAGGTTTTTGCTAGATCGAATTGCCAGATTTTACTCAACAAATCCTTATTACTGAGCAGAACTCGAACCCAAGAAGTTTGAATTAACCAATGGTCGCGCTGTCTCAACAGCCTTGCTGGATTCATATGCTGATCTCATGACAACATTTACGGATATGTGTTGGGAATACGATAGATACAAATACAGGATGTATAAGGATGAACACAAGGCCAGTGGGAAGTCGGAGGGTACAGATTACGAGCAGAAAGACCCCTTGTATACCGCAAATTGATCCACGGCCTTCGACTAGCTGAGTCGATGCTCTTTCAAGTAAACTATCAAATGTAGTTACTACTGAAATCCTTGGTGGGTTAATGGAGTAAAAATCCACGATTCTTTGGTCAAATGATATCGCTCAGGAGCTATTTCACCCACGGCTAGAGATATGCTCGAACATGCCAGAAGGGAGTATAACAGGGAAAGCCATCATTCATTTTCATAAAGAGTAAGTAAAGTTTGTGTAGAGTAAAGATTAGCTAGAAGAAGGAAAAGAGTCTTATTGGACAAATACACATTCAAGTTTAAAAACCCGCCAAACGGAGAAATCATATTCATATCGATACACGCATACTCACCAATTAATCCACAACGATAGTCTTTTCTGGCAATTGCACGTGCGATAATCGTCGTTCATTTCGCAGAATTCAGTAGTCTCAGATGCGTACAAGAGTTTGGCTTGGGTTTTAGGTCTCGCTTTTTCGATATGCCTCCCGCATTGAGCGCTGACCCTCCAGGTAAAGATAAACTCAGGAATCCGTCGTTCCTTATCACACACTGCCATGCGTAATCTGCCTGGGTCTTTGGATTCCTCTGCGATCTCTGATTTCACACTATTGCTTGGTCTTCAGGGTCGAGAAAGTGACTTCCCCGGTCGCCGCACGCATGCGAAGAGGTCCTTGTCGTGGGATTCCTTGCTCCACCGAAATCATTACCCTGCCTTCCCATAGTTTTAAAATTCCACGAGACATCCGTGATTTCCTGACTCCCATTCCACCTCACCTCCTACAAGCATTTTACATCCCTCCTCCCCGAATGCAGCCCATCCACCCGTACTCTTCCCCCCCCCCCCGACCTCCCCATCCCTCTCCATCCCCTCCGTCATTGTCGCCGGGGACCACTAAAGCGCTGGAATTTCGGGACTGGAAAATTCTTGTGCCGAAATTTCGGTCGTGCCGTTCATTCGAGGTCTGGAATTGTCGAAAAAGCACTTACTAGTGGATAGGAAGGCCAAAACCACGGCAGCAAGGTATTTAGGCGTCCAAAGCTGAGGCTAGAAACGAATTATTCCACATATCTCACCACTCCAGCCATTCCTAAAGTTAAAAAAGGCTACCATTTCGAGCCTAGAGCGAGTCAAGTCTTTTTTTTGACTGAACCTTATATTATCTAATCTTAAAAGTTTTTGATTCTGAAACCCGTAGCATGGTGCATTCAAGTTGAAATTGCCATTTATCGATTCCATCAAGTATAGTATTTCAAGGGGCTCCCAGCCTAAATCCCCTAAGAGACCTGTTACACTTGTGTTCTTGTCGTATATATTGTTCACGAATCTGGCGGATTTTCTCTGGACTTCATCTAGTTCTTTTTGCCAGATTTTCTTCCAAGGATCCCAAATACTTGCGGCATATTCCAAATGTGGTCTAACTAGAGCAAAATAACACATCTCTTTAACTTTCTCATTACATTTCCCCACCACCCGTTTAATGAAGCCCAGTTTATTTAAAGCGGATCCGCATATTGTGATATGCGATATGTGCTCCCCATTAAAGGCGTGGTGTTAGAACGACCCCCAAATATTTTGCTTGGTTGGCCGTAGTTAGTACTGGACCCTCTATTTCGTAGTTAATGTCCTGTTCGCCGCTTTCTTGGCTCTAAAATTTCAAAACTGCGCATTCGTCTATATTAGGCATTAATCCCCATTTCTTGCACCAAGCCGAGGTTGTGTCTAAGTCGCTGGCTAGTTTTTAGCTCACTAAAAGTGCCAAGAAAATGTGTTTCATATGAGTATATTTTTCTCTGTGGCCAAACGGCCCTTACTTTATGAGCATGCCTCGTAATTCTCTTCGTGAATCAAGGGGCTCCCAATCTAATTCCCGCACCATAACAATCACACTTACTGTCACCTGGTAGCATTTTTTGGTAACATGTCTGGAACTTTTTCTCTTGTGACTTTTCAATTCCTTCAATAACGTTTTCCTTATTTGGATACGAGATACTTGCCGCTCAGTCCAAATGTGGCGAACTAAAGCGAGCTATAAATGATTGTTTGACGAGCGAAGTTATGGAATCGATTAACTTCATCCTTAAGAACTACAACTCAATCGTGATACGCGATTGCGCAATATTTTACTGTAACACGACCCGGGTTTCGACATTCATCATCCTGATGAGGATATTGAACGTCTAAACCCGAATTAAATCGCTAGTGAGCAGCACGCTTTCTGCCGATGTCCTTATTTCTCTGTAAATCACTGTGTCTGCAAATCATATGAGATTGGTAATCGCGTGGGAATTGTGGTCGTTAATGCATATCAAGAATAGTAGGGGCCCTAGAACACCTCACTGTGGCACTCCCTAAGTTACGCTCGCCTCCAATGAGCTCACCCCACCGACGATTACTTCTATCCAGGCCTACATCTTTTACTGAAGGCTCTCAATAGAGCGTGTGGCAGGGGGTGTCACGTCACCACCAAATATTGGAGTAACAATTTACCTACGTGTTGTAACTTATTTTTCCTCCCGTACTATTTTCAAATTGTGCGAGTGAACTATGCTGCTCTCTACGGTCGGTCCTGCAGTCAATATCCCCTTAAGTTATGACTGTATTGTCTGGAACACTAATGCCTACATAAAATTTATCGGTCAGGAAGTTTGCCTTTCCAGCGTTGAGTGAAGTCTATTTGAGTTTCCTTCCCAGTATGTCTCAACACGACATATTTGAGTTCTCGTTGGCGCAGAATTTGGCGGGAGTTTCATTTGAAGTTTTCAAAATCCTTTAATTTCAGTAATTTACTTCAGCAGAATTGCGCACCTTTCTCTTTATTGTCTTAAAATTAGATAGGGATGTTAGAGAACCAGCCTTTTATGGATGAATACTCACTTATAAATGAATGGAAATGCATACATGTGTGTGTATAAATATATTCGTTCAAACAGAAATAGGTATAAGGAAAGGGGATAGGAAAACACATAAAAGGCGAACACAGGACATGTGGGGAAGGCGGTTTTTGAGCAGATCACGAAAGTAAAATTTATGTAAAGTAAAAGTTTTATGTGTTTTCCTATCCCCTTTCCTTATACCTATTTCTGTTTGAATGAATATTTGTGCGCCGTATGGCGGGATTTTCAAGTTTGAATATATATATATATATATATAATTGGTAAAACTGCTTTTCTCTGGCACGAACGGAGCGGTGGAGGGGGGTCTGCCTAGCAGGGTAAGGTGGAGGGAGCTCTTAGCAACAGACCGACACCAACCTCAGTCGCCTGAGGGCTGTCGTTGAGTGAGGACACCGTTTTTAGTGAAGCAAGTTTTTTGACCGCGTCGAAAAACAGAATGAATCTGAATTTAGAGCAACGCTATTCCGTGAAGTTTTGTGCGAAACTTGGGAAGACGGCAACTGAGACCCTCGATATGATCAAGCAGGCTTATGGGGACACTGCCTTAAGCCGTTCCACAGTATTTGAGAGGCACAAGCTGTTTAAAGAGGGTAGGGAGCTCGTTGAAGACGACCATTGATCCGGACGGCCGTCGACGGCAAGAACCGACACGAATGTGGACAGAGTGAGGACACTGCTGAACACAGACCGACGCTTAACCAGTGAAGAAATTGCAGACCAGTTGGGTCTGTCTGTATCCAACGTCCAACGCATTATTTCACAGCATTTGGCCATGCGCAAGGTGTGCACCAAGATGGTGCCGAAAATTCGTGCCATGGCGCGCTCGTCGTCAGACAGCTCCTGGCCAAATACGGCGTTGCCACGTTGCCGCACCCGCCCTATTCTCCCGATCTGGCATCACCGGTTCGTCTTCTTCCCCTGATGAAAAGGCAGCTCAAGGGACGATGTTTTGACTGGATAAAAGCCGTTCAAGAGGCTTCGTCGAGGGTCATCAACGGCATCCCCAAAGAAAATTTCCAGCGGGCGTACGGGGAATGGGAGCAACGTTATACTAAGTGTGTAGCAGCTCAAGGAGCATACTTTGAAGATTATTGAGTCGATGTAAGTATATCGTCAATAAAATTCTTGTATAAAAATCAGACCTACCAGTTTTGGGTGCGACCCTGTATAATATATTATTATTAGGTAATCTACCGGTTAAGGTAGGTTTTAGGAGGGACACAACTATCAAATAAACATTTTATAACTCCAAACAAAACCCAATCCAGCAACCTAATCTACATCAGGTCCCTCTTCATCTCGGTGTACTTCTTTCGTCCCTTCATCCCGTCCAACATCCCTATCCTGTTTCTGCCCTTTCCTCGCTTGCCCAACATTCTCCCCTCTATTACCTTCTTCAACATTCCACTACCACTTAATACGCCTTTCATCCATTTTTCCTGCCTCCATAGGATTTCTCTCAACAAACCCCTATCCTTGTCCACCATCCCCAGTACTTCCTCATTTGTTTTCCTTTCGGTCTATTTCACCTTCTCCATTCTTCTCCACACCCACATTTCAAAAACCTACAATCTGCGTCGATCCTCCTGCTTTAGTGATCACTTTTCCGTGCACATAGCTAAGTTCCATATCAAAGTATATACGATTCTTGTCTTAACACCCTTACTCAACGTCCCCGTCATCAACTCCCTCCTCGTTGAGAAAGCCTCCTTGCCTAGCGCTATTCTTCTCCTTACGTCCCTACTACTTTGACCGTGCTGGTCCAAAACACTTATGAAGTACGTAAACTGTTCTACTTGCTCTATTTGTCCCCCTCCTATTTTTTGTTTAGCTTATCCTTTTTCTTTCTGGAAAATCGCATAAACTTTGTTTTATTAATATTGATTCCCATCCCATATCTATCGCACTGAACCTCCAATTCACTCAGCAATACTTGCAACCCCTTGGGCGACTGACAAACCAAAGACTGGTCATCAGCAATCCAATCCATTCCTATTTTCTGCAATACACGCATTAGTGTTTCCCAATTCACTCTTACAAATGCTTTTTCGAAATCTACGAAGCAGGCAAATACATCCTGTTTGTGTTCTATATTCCTCTCGATTAGTGATCTCATTACTGCAATGGCATCGCGCGTACCTCTTCCTTTCCTAAGCCCAAACTGATCATCCCCCAAGTAATCATTTGCCTTATTCTCTATCCTTTTGTTGATGATCCTGAGAATAACTTTAGCTGCGTGGCATATTAAAATTATTGTTCTGTAATCCTCACATGATGCAGCCTTTACCTTTTTCGGAATAGGAACTAACACTGATCTCACAAAATCTTCCGGCCAGATTCCTTCCTCATAGATAATACGAATCAGTCCATTTTGAGTCTCCTTCCCGCATTTTCCTAAACATTTCAACAATTCCACAGGAATGTTGTGTACCCCCACAGCCTTATTTGCCTTATCTCCTTTAATGCCCTTTCTATTTCTTCGTCGAGTATGCCTGGATCTAAGCTATCTTCTTCTACGTCATGTTCCTTTTCTATGTCTAACCTTGTCGGCCTAAGTTCTCTACCATACAGTGTTTCTATAATTTCCTTCCATTTCTCTAGGATCTTCGCGGGTCGATTCTTGCCTAGGTGGTTTATCCTCCACCTAGGATTTGGGTGTATATGATTGTCTTCAATGCAATGTTTAGGGGTTAGGTTGAAGAGGGGAATATGAAGTCGCAATCTCGCCCCAATAAAGTCGTTAAATCAATTAAGAACAAATACTAAGTAATTGGTGCAGAAACGCAAACCCATTTTCCAATTATTTAAAAAAAGTACTCTACCTTTTCGCATATTACGAGAAGCGTATTCCTCATCCAAATTTGTGTCGTTTTGTCCATGACTTGTCTAATTTTACTCAATTACTATTACTATACAGGCCTTGCCTTTTCCATTCAATTACACTATGATTATAATACTGATGACTATAATACGCGAGAAGACATTAGCCGACTCGTACATGCATTGATAATCTTTTGTTTCTTTCGTATATTTCCATTCAACAGTTCCCTCGGGAGCGGAATAAGTGGTGCTAATGGCCTGTTTAAATATGCATAACTATTTCCCGCTTGCTCTCGGGGGAGTTGTTCCAGAGCGAACAGCATCTAATCTAATCGCCTCTACAACTCTACACACGCACACATATGTGCCGATCCTCGTCACGTGGTTATACTTAAGCTCCCGAGGGAATTATATCATATAAAATTATGTTTATCCAGTCACTCGACCCCTTTCCTTCTCTCGTTTCCCTAAGCCCTGTCGTCCAGTCTTTCATGCTTTCGCCTCATTAAAAACCCTATAGAGTTTGACGTGAGGGTGGCAAAGTCTCGGAAACCCTGAGTACGTCCATATTAAATGAGCGTGTGCTATCATACAATATGGAAAAAGTAACGAATCGTTGAAGAATTTTGCATATTCGGGTTTTCACCGCGTTGTTGTCGGCTTCAAACAACAACCCGGTGAAAACCCAAATATGCAGAATTTTTCAAGCAACTGTCGCGAAAATCTGCGCAGCCATATGTAACGAATCGTTGTTAACTCCTAAACTCACTGACTTGGGTGTCGCGCGGGGCTGCGAGGATAGGAAGATCTCTGCGGCATCACATGTCATCCTTAAAGCTTAAGAGAAAGAAAATTATAAACAGCAGAACATTTATGTTTGGTGAACTAGTACAGCTGATCACAAAATATTCAATAGAGCTTTTTATTAAAGAATTAAAAAAAGTATATATCTGCTGGACTCCGATATTACATAAAGCGTACCCTTGAAAGTTACCGAAACCTGACGGCTGAGGAAAAAGTTCCAGCTGATATGAGTGACTTGTGATGCTCATGCATAGGGGAAAATGGAAACTGGACGGAGACAAAGGTACGGGACAAATTTTATACGCGGAAAGAGAGGAGCGAAAATTGTTGGGTTGATTTGAAATACTAAGCAGGAATTTGAAGGGCGTGATGAAATGGACGCCAGGCAAGTGGGGAAATAGTGGAAGAAATAGTACCCTCTACCCGCGAAGACAAGTAAGACAATCTAAAGGAAGTAATGGTACTGGACAAAGGATTTGTGTGCTTGCAGAGTAAATTTAATCTCTAAATAATTCATCATTATCTTCCAGTCTTGTCCTAAACTTACGTAATTAAATTACCTAAAGATTATGATTTTATTTTCCTGGACAGGGAACGGACGCACGAGGTCGACCGTCGTTCTACTAACATAGGCGTAGACGAATCGAAATACGACCAGTGCACTTGATGGGGCTACAGGATAGTTGACAAGTATTATAAGAACCGTTACTAAGAGACATTACCTATCAATGAAATTCCATGTAATTATGTCAATTCTAACATAGTATGGATGACGCTATCTTCATTTAAAGAGTGAAATTAGGACCGGTCTTGGGATACAGGAAATTCGTTCGGAGCATTAATTTCAAAATATTCAAGGATTAAGACGTAATATAGGCCTTTCGTTTTAAATGAAGTATCTGAAAAATTACACGAGACCAGTTTCATTTTGAATTTTTCTGTAAACTACAGTGTGCGATATGATACATTGAAATCATGGCATCGCTGAAAGAACACGAGACAAGACTGAAAATTAACGTCCTGTCCGGATATACATCTGAAATATGACATATTATCGCAATGGAATATGACATATTTAATTCTCTCATTAAACTCTAAAAGTGGTTAAAATATTTTCTGAAATGAATTCATGTGAGACCAATGTACGACTTGACGAGGAACCGTCCCCATGTTATCTCTCTTCACAATCCACCTCTCATTGCTTGAAGCCTTTTTTTTGCGAGTCCTAATACCACTTCCGTCGCATCTTTTCTTCCCTGTCACATCCTCGGTCGACTTGGGGGACGATCGCTCTACTTTCAAAAGGCTCTCCCGCCCCATCTCTCCCTCCCTCTCGTCCTCCATCGCGTGTCCCAACCCCAACCCATCGTCACTGCGACGCGCTCTCCCACCGCCTCCCCCACGCAAGCCCACGACGCTCTCCTCCCCGCATCCAATTACGAGCCCCCACACACACTCTCCCTCCCTGCGTCACCGAACGAACCCATAAGCGAGTGGGAGGCGAGGGGACGGAAAGTATCCCCTGTCGCGCCCTTAAATCCTTAAACTCCCGGTCGCCCTCGGGATACTGTCCATTTGCCGTGATCGGTTTATCGCGGTGCCCACCTTATCGCGACCTCGACTCATGGCAGCATCGGTTCATCACGGCGTCACGCGTTCGCAGAGCCGAATAATCCCACCAATGCGCGTGATGTCATGCGGCGTGCTTGACACACTTCTGTGGTGTCGTCGCCGTACCGTGGCGTATCGCCAGTCTATATCTTTCATTAAATTTTAGAACGCGAAATTCAACCCGACGACCGTACCGATTCTCTCCCGGTGTCATTTTGAGGCGTTTACCCAACTAAAGAGCTTCCTCGCTTTCAGCAGAGCGCTATCTCTCGACTCGACTGTCAATATGTGACCTCTCACTCGAGATTACTCCATCACGGTGAAAGGGTATGCTACACCGCGATACATTGAGAATGCTATTGAGGGTTGTTACAATATTTGCCGCCGGGTTAGCGCCCCAGTAAACTCAGGGTAGTCCGAGACGAATTAAGCCGAGCGATAAGTCGAAGTGTACCCCAGCTGTGATTTCTCCGAGATTACCCCGGGACGCATCTCTATAAAGGCTACTAAGCCGTCTTCCTCGCCCCTAAGTGTGAAAACGGCAGCGATGCGAGATTTCAACGAGGGGAACTGACGTCATAATAATGAAAGTTGACGTATGGTGTCATCGGACGTGAGAGAAACAGAGAAAATGGACTTCGTTAGCATCAGGCGTTGGGCCATTTATTCTAATGCTCAGGTCATTCGCTGATTATTCGTTCCCACGCTCCTCACTGCAAGACCCAGGACTGCGCGTGACAGATGAGAAAATCTCATTAGAGCCTAAGGTGCGGGAATAAGGATATCTGAGAGTTTGAATTGGTCGGAGCAAAAATAACCAAAGATGTGAGGCATGGCATGGTCAAATGCTGCTCAATATTTCGCGCAAACGTATCTTTGACCTGGTCTCAAACATCACAAAAAGAATTATATAAAAGAGGCACGAGGTAGACCTATATATAGTAGAATTCGGTTTCCCGAAAAAATTAATAAATTTTTAAAACAAAGCATCTCATCGCATTTGGAATGAAAAGGTGTACCCTGCACAGTAATTACTGATGTTACATTTGCCACAGTGGTTCCCTGAAGGATATTTAACCAAATCACGGTATGAAGCGAGGATGGATGAAATAATTGTTTAGTCATGAAGTAGATTCGTCAACCCGTAACCCGCATTCCGAGTCGTCGCGCAGGACTCCGCTCCTTCCCACACCTCCATGTCACTTTCAGGGAATGCTATATTGCCCATGGTATTTTCACATGCTTGGTCCTGCCCACACTCCATCCAAACTCGACTTCTCACAGCAGGATCTGATAGGAGTCAGCAGAACCTGCTTGGGCAGTATCGGCATCATGGCCAACTGGACATACTTTATCAAGGGTTACTCCGCAAACGAGGTTAGGAATGGAAGTGGAGTTTAGAGTTACGACTTTTAATACGGCACTAGTATACTTCTGATTATAAAACACAAAAAACTGTTGCAAAATAGGAATCAATGGATTCTTTTATCAACCTTAGAGAATACCGTGGACAACTATAAACAGACTTGGAGCCTTATTAAAACCCCATTCATTCTCTAGAGCCATGCTTCCGTACTTCAAGCTGCAAAGTGTTTACGTGGCTTGCTTGAGAGAATATAATACTGGCTATGACCCACTGTTTAACCTGGGAAGTTAACAGGCATTTAATATTTGGAAATCAGTACATGGGTTGTCATTGAAAAATGAAAAATAAACTTTCCAACTATCAGTAACTTGATTATCATTATTCATTTTGATTACTTTTGATTCACTTTTGAACAAATTACGGTTTTCATTATAAATAAGATACAATAGCTTTATGCGCATAACTTATTACAACCATAAGGTCTTTAAATGTTAAAATAAAAAAATGCAATGAAAAGAAGAAACACAAAATGAACTCAAACAAAACTATGTCAGTCTTTTAAGAACTTATTGCTTGAAAAATAATTTGTATATAGTTGTATGTAATGAAGTATATTCTTTCTTTTCAGGTACGCAGGAAATGTTCACTGGAAGTATGAATTGTTTTTGAAGTGAAGCCCTGAGAGGTGAGTCTCAAAATGTATAATTTCTACAAAATGAATTTATGTCCGAGTTAATTCCATTTTTAGTGCAGAATATAAATCTTGCTTGATGTATTGCACTTATGAAATTTAAAATGGGTCTACATTTACTGAATTCACTGAACAAAGGATCCGCATTAAATTTATAATTACATTTGAACAACTTAGTGACTGAATATTGCAGGGAAATATATTAATTGATTTACGGTAATTAACTATCGTTGCCCAACAACGATATTACACGGTTAAGCTATCGCTGCGCATCATTGTTAGATAATGATACCACCTACACTTAGATGTTAGACCAGCATGTACCTCCAAACCGCTAAGAATATAATGTAATCCGATACCATCGAATAGATCATAATTTGCGCGTCGTACATTTTTTAAACTAGTATCGATCAACCACACTAAAATTCCGAAAGGCTTTTCCACAATAAAAGCTTCTAAAATTATGAAATTTCTTCCATAGATAGAAGTTTGAACATACGAGACGTATTCTTAAAGTAAGTACCGTTTGCTTATATTTAAATATTGGCGCTTCAAAACACAGTTTTTCTCCTGCAGCGCCATCTACTGATTCATTGAGAAGCTACTATATAGCAGCATTTGTTTTGTTTCAGAAGTCGTTTGCTTGTCCGTGCATGCAAACAACAATGTCCGCGACAATCGTTGATCCCGCCAGCTGTGAAGTGCGTTCTGTCATACGATTCTTGTATGCAAAGGGATTGTCGGCTGCTGAAATTCATCGGGAATTATGCCTAGTTTATAAACCTACAGTTATGAGTGAAGGAAAGGTTAGACAATGGTGCTGTGATTTTAAAAATGGACGAACAAATGTCCATGACGAAGAGCGAAGTGGTAGGCCCAGTATTCTGACCGATGAAATTGTTTCGCAAGTGGAACAAAAACTGCGATGTGATCGTCGATTGACAATTAATGGCCTGGCTGAACAATTTCCTCAACTTGGACGCACTGCTGTCTACAATATTGTCACGGAAAACCTCGGATACCACACATTGCGTGCAAGGTGGGTACCGAAAATGCTCACCGACCATCACAAAGAGCAAAGAATGTCCAGTGGACGAGAGTTTTTGGGTCGTTGGGAACTCTTTAAACCACACACCGTACAGTCCTGACCTTACACTCAGCGACTACTTCTTCTTCTTGCACTTGAAACAGTGGTTCGGTGGACAACGTTTCGAAACTGAAGAGGAACTCAAGAATGGCGTTGTCGATTGTTTCAACCCTCAGGCGGCGAGTTTCTATGCAGAGGGGTTAAAGAAGCTGGTGCAGCGGTACGAAAAATGCTTAGAAGTGAACGGCGATTATGTAGATGAGTGAAGTAGGTTTGTAGCTAACTAAAAGTGCCACTAAAATGTGTTTCGCATGAGTATATTTTTTCCTGTGACCAAACGGGCCTTACTTTATGAACACGCCTCGTAGATTTTCCTTTTACCACAGTGCAGCGCTTAAAAATACCGAGCTCGTTCATTGGGGCCATTTGCATGGTAGTTGGACGCCTATATGTCGAAGTTATTGGCGAAATAAGCGAGCATAGACGAATAAAAAAATTCGTATTCAATGAGTGGTTCCTGTGCTGTTATAGGGGTAGTAGGGTAAGACGGATCTATCAGATGAGTGTAATATTTTATTTGTTAAACGGTTTCTCAATATCGGAAGCCTCCCCGGTAAAACATCTTGAAGAAGCACGTCCACTTTGAGATCCTAGGGTGGGGATTGAACGAGATCAAAAATAGTTAATTTACGTTATAAATTATTTAGAAATAAAGAATTAACTTGATATTACTTAGATTTATTTAGGGTTATTTGGAGGACGTGTCAGTTAAATATATAAAGGAGACGGTTGGATACTTTGGGATAATATCAAATGAAACGACCCAGGGAAGGAGATTTTTGGAAATAAATATTCAAGATACACGATGAATCTATGAATGGAAATTCAAGTGGTCCAAAATGGCAGTGAGAAGATTCCTGATGGGATAACAAATCTCTTGCCATGGGTTAGAGAGGTAGCAATGTCCATGGAAACTATTAGTGGTTCGAGTGTACGCACCTAAGATGAATTGTCAAGATTATTAGAGGAACTAGGCTGGGAATCACCAACTGAGCGAAGTTAAAATTACAGATTACATCTCTTGCATAAACTGGAAGATATCTATAGCGATGATGCTGTAAATATACAAGCATTATCAGTAGGCCCCTCGTATTAACGCAAGTATATCTCATTTAGATATCGTAGTGAGCGTACCCGTATATGTTACTATCTACATTAAATAAAATTATTTTACAGAAATATATTGTAACTAAATATTTAGAAAAACTTAAGTCTTGATGCTGCATGCCTGGTGATCTTGCATTACCCTCTGCCTCACACTCCAGTGGAATATGAAATCTGCGCAATTGAAATATAAATCGGAACGAATATGTTACAGTTCTACAAGAACTTAATGCTATTGTAGGGTAAGAGATGGGAAAAAAATGAGGAAATAAGAATTGGGTGAATAAAAAAATAAACATCAATGACATTATGCAAGATTACTGACGTTATGCATTTGAATAAAAAAATGTTGGCAACACTAACAACAATAAATAATGTTGGCAACATTTGAAAACCAAGACCGTAAGGGTTTAACGCATGAAAAATAACTGGAAAAACATATTAAACCGAAGAAATCGAGGTGGAACGAGGATTCGGAAACTAATTCGAAGAGAGCAAAGAAAGCCGGATGGGGATGTTGACAGTGGCCAAAATTTAGTGATGGTCAAGTACCAACTTGTTTAAAAAAATCGATGAAAATAGCGAATGAGTGAAGAGTAGAAATTGAAAGCAAGAACTGAAGCTGGCCTTCCAACGGACTCTGGCGGGGGATTTGGAAAAACATATAGATGGAGGCTCTGTCGAGGAAAGATGGTGAAAGAAAAAATAATAAAAATATCGATATTTTGCCCGCATCTTCCTCCAGATCCGTTGGAAGCGCGCGTTGGGGCACTGCACTGCGCCGTATGGAGACGCTGGATGGATGTCATTGGAATCGGAATCTCATATGGAGCTTGCGGTTCCTAATTCCAATTTGTGTAACTATTCCTTCTAGGATATAAATGTACAATGAACTTAGCTACGGTAATGAATCAATGTAAACATAAAAGGCCGAGACCGTAAACTTGATTGGCACTAAGTGATAAGAAAAAAGAAAAAAAGAGAAGGTTTAAAAAAAATTACAAGTAAGGGGAAAAATAGAGAATAAAAACTAGGTCACTTGGTCGTGTTTGAGAAACAGTGACCCACGTATACCTCAATCACACACAAAAGGCAAACTAAATAATAAGAATAACAAAAAAAACTTACAACCACTCGATCACTAGGGTGTGTTAAGAAATAACAGTCACTCTCGTGAATCACATTCGCACACACACTCAGGGTTAACAAGGAACCCTCCTATGTCAGTGACCCGTGAATCACACATATAGATGAAAAATTATAAAAGAATGTAGTGAAACAGAAACGACCTACGTAAATACACAGTCACTCAATCACTCGGGTGAATTAGACCTTTGTGAATGGCACACAATGACTCGGTCAGGGTTTGCAAGGATCCCTCCTATGCCATTGACCCGGTAATTACACAGATGAATACAAAATTATAACACGGATGTATGCTCGCTCATTCACTCAATCACTCAGGTGTGTTCGAAAACAAGCACCTTTACGACTCACAAGTACTCATACGTTCAGGGTTAACCTGAATGTGTGTGAATGTGATTCACGAGAGTGACTGTTATTTCTTAACACACCATAGTGATCGAGTGGTTGTAAGTTTGTTTTTTCATTTAATTTTATTTTTGTGTGTGATTGAGGAAAACGTTGCCGAACCATCTTATATATATATATATATATTCATCCAAACATAGAAATAGGTATAAGGAAAGGGGATAGGAAAACACATAAAAGGCGAACACAGGACATGTGGGAAAGGCGGTTTTTTTGAGCAGATCACGAATGTAAAATTATTTTCTTAGCCGGGATTTGAACACCGAACCTTCCATTTGCCGGGCGGATGTGCTACCAACTACACCACCAAGGAAACCTAATTTACACTGAGATCTGCGATGTTTTAAAACGCTCAAGTGTTCCGAATCATTTGCCAAAGGAAGGCTTTTTAGGGAGCTGTTCCACCCACCAAAGGAGAAAGAGACAATACACACCAGAAGAAAGCATACAGTATCATAGAGAATAGGAGCAGTACGTTTCATGGCACGCATAGCCAGAAGAAGAGATAAAATCTTATCTCTTCTTCTGGCCAAGAAGAAGATTAATTTCTTCTTTTAGTTTTAGACTAAATTCTAGTCTAATAGAATTTAGTCTAAAACTTAATAGACCAAGTTCAACCTAATAGTTGAACTTAGGTTCAACTATTTGAACCTAAGTTCAACTATTAGGTTAGACTTATTTTAAGTCTAACCTAATAGTTAATTTAGGTTAGACTTAATCTAACCTAAGATGTTTAATCTTAGGTTAGATTAAACCAATCTTAATTTAATTAATATTTAATAAATTAAGATTACTTATAATCTTAATAGACTATAATTAGACCAAGAGATCAACAATACTGTGCATATAAAACCCAAAAACAAACAAAAATACTTACATTATAACATTTTCCACCCATATCACACCAAACGCCCCATTCCTAATTCCCTGTCCATAAGGGGACACAGAATTTGCAATGACCCAATCTCCCTTCATAATTTCCCCTCAAATCTACACTATCCCCTCCTCAAATGAGATTATCCTGAATCCCTCCTGAACAAAAGGATCCGAAGACATGGTTACACCCCCAAACCTTTCTCCACCGCGGAAATGCACCCTCTTTTAATTTGCACCAACACTTCCGTGGTCTATAATCTCTGCGATTAAGCCTAAAAGACCTCTCTACACAATTCTCAAAAACCATAATTCCATTGCCAACCTTTTTACCGAATGTACCTCTGCTACTTTGAAATGCCCCGCCAACTGATCAGATCTTCTCAAATCTACCAATCCACTTCTTAAATCCCGGTCCCGGCCCAAAATCACTCCCAGGCTCTGCAATAAACCTAGATGCAAAACATGTCCTATTTTCAAAACGAGAATCCCATCCCTCTCCCACCTATTCCCTACTCCTCGTGTACCTCCAGCAATGCAGTTTATCCTTTAAAGTGCCAAATTTGCCCTGCCTTTTTTATTGGACAGTGTACCACACTCCTCAATATTAGAATCAATAACCATCGAGCCTCATGCAAGAATTCCTCCCTGATTGGGATGCTCCTACACCGCAAACACCCCTCGGAACAAAACATTCCCTTTGACAAATGCTATAGTGTATCCATCTTAGCATCCCTCCCACCCTCAGACCCTTTCCTAAAACTCAAAACAATAGAGCAAGCTTTCATCTAGATCCTGGATTCCTGGAATATCCCAGATATTAATGTTGGACATTAATTACCCCGGTATTTACATATTTTCACCGCCCATCCGCCCCCAACACCTTCCAAATTATCCCCACCCTTCTAAAAATTCCCCTGGTAACTCTTCCCCTTCCAACCCTTCCCCTCGCAAACCTTTCCCCACCTTACCCTTCCATTCACCGTTTTCAGCCCCTTCCTTTCCTCAGTTTTGTCCTCCACTTCCTTGAGGTAGGTGGCGTGCACCACCGAAAATTCGAAATCGAATATATACATATATATAGATTTTATATATATATATATATATATATATATATATATATCAACATATATCAATATATATAAACCATAAACACAGTAATCAACCCGAAGGTCGGTTTAGTAGGTGATGGTAGAGCTCACCCATGTACCAAGCCCGACGGCGTGTGAATATTCACACATAAGGGTAGGGGGGCCAGTTCCTTTCCCTGTGCCGGTTATGGTTTCCCAGGAAGACCTGGTACCCGAAAAATCAACTAGCTTGGGTGGAGCTGCAGGTGCCCAGAGTGCCTTGCCCGGGAATCGAACCCGGGACCCTCCGGTCAGTAGTCCAACGCTCTACGATATATATATATATATATATATATATATATATATATATATATATATATATATATATGTATATATATTTATATACATATCTCCTAAAACGAATGCTCTCCAGCCATGACTATATATAGAAACAGGTATAAGGAAAACGAATAGGAACATATATAAGAATACAGGAGAAATGTATACAAACACACACATGCAAAATTACATCAAATGCATATTGCATGCCAATTAATTAATAGTTAAAAACATGGATTTCCATTTATTTACATCTAAATGGTACCTTGTACACCATCGCTAGTGTGTGTGGCAAGGGGAGATTTCACATCAGGCATACAGCACCAAAAATTAAGTTTTTCTTTGTTTTTAAATCTATGGATCTATTCCCACTGAGAGAATTTAAAGAATTCATCTTGAAATTTATCTCCAATAAATTTTCTAATAAGAGTTGCTTTCATTCAGGAGGAGCAATGGCTTTTTAAACTGCAAATTTAAATGTATTATATATTATTCTAGAAACTGAGTAAGGCTTTCTCTAAATGCCTTAGAATTAACATTATGGTGTTATATTAATCATATTTTCTTGATAAATGACCCCTGACCTTGATAAATATCTTTGGATTCACAGATAGATTGTAAAATGCGCAAATTAGCTTACTGCAATAAAGTTTCTCTGCTTGCAATTTTCTTGGTTACATATTATATTGCGGAAAGATCAAGTGAATTCCGATGTTCATCCCCTCACACTATGAATTACTGCTTCATGCTTTCCTGGCTGAACATCCTCGATAAATTTCATTCCTGGAATTGCGGTATTCAGAAGAAATTTACGAGTAAACGCCAATGATCAACAGTGAGTAGGAAAGTGGAAACGTAGTAGCTATTGGGAAATGCAGTAATGGAGAAGGAGACGACGAGAACATATCACCTACTGAGGAAATTTTAAGTCCCTCACAAAAACCTAAGTGTTGACGTAAAAAGATCTGCAACCCATTTTACTTGAAGTGTTCGTAATAAATTTTGTGCGGCTGGGGTTTTAGTTACATGAAACGGAGCATTATCCGCAAAAACGTATGAGACTTCGAGAGAAACTTCGCTGAGCATAAGCTTTCTCGTCTGTTTAATAGACTTGCGAAATGTTTCACAATAGAAGTTATCCCGGTTCAACTTAAGTTGTCAGCAGCCTCTTGAGAATGAATGAAAGATGATAATGATCGTCAAGTTTTACTTGGGCGATTTCAATTTTTGATCGTGAAAAAGTACTGCGCAAGGGTTGTCCATATAAGTCCATAAAATTTACAACGTTAGTACTGTAATTATTAAGTATTTTCCGTGTGAAGTTCAAGAATTATCGTCCACAAAAAGCTCTTGAATTATCGTATGCTTGAATTAACTCGGAAATATTATGTGGAGTTCGGTAAGTGTTTTAGGTCAGGTCAACGTATTTTACGCAATATACGTGGATTAGAAATTTTGGCACGAGCATATTTCCCACGGACGTTCAAAATCCCGTAATGCTATTTGGCAACTGCTCTAAATAGGCCACCCAGTTAGAAGCATCTATGAAACCCATCAAACCTAATATATATTTAATTTGAAAATGCCTTCGTTAAACATGGATCATAAGGCGTTGAAAGTGGACTAAGTTGATCTACGATGAGATTTAATGGTGCCAACGAAAGGATTTGTATGGAATTGTAACGCTGTCACTCCAAGTTTTACCTGCGAGTTTTGTAGTCGATAGGTCGTTCCAACCGGTAGGTATATCGGCCACCTTATGAATATTGCTGAGAGGAATTCCGCTTACTTATAAGGTGAATACAATTAACATTTCTAAGTCCATAATAATACAACTTAAATTTCCACATAACACTAGTTAATCCATTGTATTTTCAATTATGATGTATGTGCACGATATCGATCAGATGTAAAGAGACCTCATTTCGGGTGTTTGCAATGAATATTCAAAATTGCTCCTAATACCCAAGCATACATATGTGTAAGCATGAGAACAATACATCGTATGGAGTACATTCATGATACATTCGAAAACAGCTATGTGGTATTCACATTATCTAATAGAAATTATTTGGGGGATTACATTAGCGTGAGTATATCCTATCCATAGTTATAGCTTAAATCAAAACTTAGCTTGAGACCGGAAAATTATAACATGAGCTACATGTTTTGATTGCACTGAAAGTAATTTCCAGTTACCAAAATGTCATCCCGAAAGTTGTGCTAATAGCATTTATTCAAGTATTTATCACTGATTATATAACATTGTACACTACACTCTCACTTAAGTAGGTCAACGAACCCCCAATCACTTCATTCCATCAGCTTATAAGCTGATCCTCAGTCTTTTCTATAAATTGTAAAACATGCATATACCAGCGTTACCTAGGTCAAAATATTAATAGCATGGTGGCCCCAAAACAAAATTTTCACCATGATTTCTAATGCATGCTTTTGAATTATTATTAGGTAATCTACCGGTTAAGGTAGGTTTTTGGATGGACACAACTATCAAATAAATATTTTGTAACTCCGAACGAAACCCAATCCAGCAACCTAAACTACATCAGGTCCCTCTTCATCTCTGTGTACTTCTTTCCTCCCTTCATCCCATACAAAATCCCTATCCTGTTCCTACCCTTTCCTCGCTTGCCCAACATTCTCCCCTCTATTACCTTCTTCAACATTCCACTACCGCTCAATACGCCTTTCATCCATTTTTCCTGCCTCCATAGGATATCTCTCAACAAACCCCTCTCTTTAATCTAATCCGCTTTTGAATATGTATCATATAATACTTACAGTGCCCGTATACTATTTAAAGTAGCCCATGTCCCATGAAAATGGATTCGTCTTGATGAAGCTTGAACATGCTCTTCCAAAATTTTTAAGGCACTTATGATCCAAATTCAGCTCTTAGTAAAACAATAATATTTTCCTCGAGTGAGTTAAAAATAAATATGAAAAAACTGCAATGAGCTCCATCAGTGGGGAGTGAAAGTCATCTAGTCATGTGCATCCTACCCATGGCCTTCAGTCAAGCAGTTACTCATTCGAACGCGTCATTAAAATTGAAGTTAAGGTTTTCAAAATCCATTACATTTGGCGACCTTCAACACCAGTACACCTTTCCGAAACCAAAATATTACTCCATATGAGTACCTACGTACCCATACATTTCTTACGCTTGCATTCCAATAAAAACTCTTTCATTTCGTCCTTAGGTTAATTGTCATTCTTTCTGTAAAAAAATAAGGGATTGGGTATCAGGGTCGATATAAGTACCAAAAAGCTTTCAATAATAATAATTCTGTTAAGTCATAATTCAGTCATATCGCGAGTGATCGCCTCGTCCTTCTTTCCTAACGATGTTGCAGTTTTGTTCCACCGCCAAACCCACAGGAATTGAGCCAAACTTTGTCTCTGATTCCCCTTCTTCCGTTATATATTTTGAAGCGAATTTGAAATTTTATACACAATTATATTTCTCTTGCACAATATGCACCGGGAGTAGTTTAGAATTAAAATAAAGAAATTTTGAAGGCAAAAATACACGCAATTGACTTTTTTTGTTCATTTTTTCTAGATAGTCCGAGTGATTGTATACGCTAATATTTCATTATTTAAATAAGAATTAATTAGAGAGTACCAAATGATCTATCATGAGTTCATGCTTTTCTTTCATGATTGAATAAGATAAATCAGTCAATTAAAAGAATATCAACTTATTAAATATGTGTTTTGTATCGACCCTAACCACCATTATAAACAACGTGTCGCGTGCACTAGTTTTCCATACATTATTTCTTACTCCAATTCATCGCTTCTTCATCATGTCGTCCAAAAACAAAAAAAATAAAAATAAGATAATAATTTAATATAAAATTAACGGGGAATAAATAGTGGGGCAATTAACGCAACTTCGCTAGTTTCCATTTATTTCACGCTGAAAAAGGATAATAAACTCATCCAATGCTTTAATCCCAGCTATTAGGAAATTAAAATCTCTACACCTAAAATATTGGAAACATTTTAATCTAAAAATGTAAATTCTAAAAAAAGTAAAACTTAAATCTCACCTAGTTTTATAAGACAGTGTATAGAATATTGGACATGAAATTTGTAACCATGAAAGAGTTCACCAGGCAAGGGTCCGTTAAACAGGGAGAACAATTATGCTCTGCCATTGGCACACATTTTGATGGTTAAAATCCTAAAACCCAAAGAGACAATGCATTCGCTCGTACCGTCGTACACCAACTATTCCGAATGCTTCGAACCCTTTTAGCGAGGCCAATAGCAGCACGTCGACAATCGGTAAGGGCCACGCGGAAAAAAAACGCACACGGCGGCCAACAAACAAAATGCGGATTTGTTGCGTTCATTCGCTTAGTTGGAGCAAAAAAACTCGAGGCCAAAATTCATCGCGAGTCGAAAAAATCGATCCCGCATCGGGGAAAAAGTAGCTATTTGTAGAGTACCCTCGCATTTATCGGTTCTTCTATTTCTTTATTTTTTTTAAAAAAAGGGCATTGTCTCCCAGGCCCGTATCCGTTTCGATTGCGCGGTGGAAAAAAGAGATCCGGGCCTATCGCCCCCGCGTTCAGGGGGAGGAGAAGGGGACAGGAGGGAGTGGGGAGAGAGAGAGGGGAGGAAGTAAAAAAATGATCGCAAAGCTGAGTTTGAATAATTGATCGGAAGGCAGCACCGGTCAGAGGAAGAGGAAGGACTCTGGCGGATTGGTAACCAGGGGGGCGGGTGGGTTCGAGAGAGAGGGGGACGAAGGATCGCTCTTCTGCTATGGACGAAACATAAAAGAGCATCGCATCCCTTCGGTAGGCGCGATAGGCGCACTGCTTCACTCTTTAAAGGGGGACACGCGTGCGGTATAGTCTCGGTTCAACTTTGACGGACACCGCACGGACGGAGCGCAAGGGCACGAAAGAGGACGGCGAGTTTCCGTTCCCCAGGAACGGAACCAGCTGGTCGGGGGCGGTTGAGATAAGGGAGGGAAAAGCATCCATTTACAAGCACCAGATGGGTAATCAATGAAACATTTGCACTGTGCCCTGAGTCGATTTGAACCCAACGGCATTTGGTATCGTAGAAGCCTTCCACTTCTGACCATTGGAGTCCTTGTTCAAATCCCGGATGATTCACCAGGGTGATCACCTCGAAATTCTAAATCCTTTGATTTTAAGGACACCTTAATTTTGCGGGATAGACAATAGTGACAGAGAGATAGAGAGAGAGAGAAAGTGGGACTACCTCCTTAGCCTTTTATGTTCATCTATGAAAATGAAGCTTCGCGTTGATCATAGTGAGCGGAAGAGAACGCTTCCCTCTTTTATTAGCATTAGTAATGCCATCTATACCGCGAAGTCATATCGCATATATTTGCAAGCCCTTGAAATTTCATCAACAGTAGAGTTTCAATGATAAGATTGGTTTACTACGGTCCTCGAATCCTTCGGCGTTAATTCCATCTCAGCCCCTGATAGATTCTCTGTCTTACGTCCTTCTTAATTTGTCCTTTTTGCTTGTCTCATGGTCTCCCCCACGGCATCTTCCCTCCAATTTGCCCTCCTATTATGTTTGTAGCCAATCCATTGGGCCTCAAGGTGTGTGCCCAATCCATCTAGTTCTTCTTTGCCGTAGGGTTCTCTCCATATTGTCCTTTCCTCTTATGCTCTTCCGTGGTTATATCTTCAGGACTCTCCCTCAACGCTTTGTTTCAAAGGCCTTTATTCTGTGCTCTTTAACATTTCCAGTGTTTCATGTCCCTCATCTGCCATTCTCCATATTACACAAATTATATGCGAAATGTAATTTATTAAGTGGTGAATAAGATGGTGATCAGACACCCAAAATAACGCAAAAACACTTGAGGAGACCGAATGAAATTTAAATTAAACGTGCTGCCCCATATTAAACAAAATATTTTCACGTCAATTGGATAAGCAACTTGATAATGCCATTAAATGTCAAAATCATGGTTTTTAAAAAAATAGGAGAAAATTTACATGGCTGCTTGCTCCATTGCCGCGTTTATTACTAACATTCACTAAGTGACGCCTGCCTTAGCATCTGAAATACACAATAGACGATAAATTATTAATAATATATACAAATTATTATCTAGCGTAACATTTTTAGTCAAGAAAGTACTTGAATACTCTTTAAAAAATGGGTATGAAAGATAATGGGAGAGGATTGAGTTAAAGATGAATTCAAAAGATATATACCACGTTCGTCGCTCACTCCGAAGAATCTACTTGCTCGCAAATAGATTCGCGCGAATAGCAAGGCATATACAGCCATGCAATTGATTTTGTGAGAAGCACTGCACTACGCTTCATAACCGGTCCATTATCTTTCGTCTATTTCCCAACGCGGTAGCCCCTCCGTTCCTCACATTCCACTTTTCACTGCAGAGGTGGTATTTTCGACCTCAGCGCTCGATTCTGACGGAAAGCGCAAACTCCCGGGAAGATCCTTTAATCGCAAAAGGAATAATGAGAAGCAGGATAATGTTCCAGCCGCACGGAATCACGAGAAAAACATTAAAAAAATTAATCTCCTCTTCATTTCGAGGAAGGCTTGGTGGGTGAACAACCTTGTCACGGAAACTAATGATTTTGCGAAGGACTCTCTTCTTCGGGCTGCCGAAATTTTTGAATGGTAGTAATAACAAACAAGGGGGTGGGGGGAGCATTCCTTTGATGTGATGGCAGAGGGAAGCCGCGAGTGGTGAGGTGATCCGGCGAAATCACCGCAAGAGACCCGGAGGCAGGGGTGGGGGAGTGGAGAGGGTGGGGGCGGGGGTAGTCTAGTTTTCCGCGGATCTTGAACCTAACCGAAGGTGCCGCCCATCGAGGCGGGGGAACTGAAAAAATAAACGATGTACAATAAAAGAGAACTGGTAAAGAATGGGGAGAGAGAAAAGAGAGAGGAAAGGGAAGAAGGGAGTTGTAAGGAGAAAACATTTTGAGCGATTAATGAGAGCAGGAACGAGGGAGGAGGAAAGAAAGGGTGATTCTCTCGGGACCCGCGGGGAGAAGGACGAATTTTTTCCGCGCACAGAAAGGCGATTATTAAAAAAAATGCGAGAGGTGGCAAATTAAAAAGGTGCACGGAAGGAAAGCAAGGAAGGCACTACAATTAGTCGCTTTGAAAATAAATAAATTGCGAAGTAATATAGCTTTGAGGGGGCGAAGGAAGACGAATGCGTCACTCGCCCTCTTTTCATTGTCAAACACATTCAAAAAACGGCCAATGCTGCTTCACAAGAAACCTTTTCACACCCCCACGTCCCTTACCCGAAAACAAAGCCCCCCCCCCTCTTTCACTCTCACCACCTGGCTGGTGAAAATGTGGGGGTGTTCGGTATTCTTCTTCTCTCTCATTTTATTCGCCGTTCTTCCTTTAATCTCTCTCTCTTCGTTCAGTTCCGCCTCATTCCATTCTCCATCCAATTCATCTTCCACCGCATTAACCCACTCCTCCGTTTAAATCGAACACTTAAGACGTCCTCGGAGAGAAAAACAAAAAGGTAAAGCCGTCGTTTCGTTCCATTTCTTTTGGGGTATTCGATTAAGTGATGGGAAAATTGGAAATTAAGGGAGGCAAATGATTTTATTTTAAGAGTATAAGATTTTTCGGACCCACTACAAACGTAACCTATCAATAGAAAATGGACATCAATAAATATTAATACCGAATTAACTCAGAGTGTCATTCCAAGGGCTTTACAACAATACGAACGGACATGTCGTAATATAACCTGAAAAACAAGTTGAGCTAATTGAATTAGTATTGTGGGATTCGTTTGACCCTGAAGGCGGCTTCTAAATAAAGCCGGCACTATATTTTTAGACCTAAGAAAAGCATTCGATCAAGTACCACACGATGGGCTGATATTCAAACTATGACTACGTGCATATCGCGTCGAAGCAGCAAACTGGGTCAGGGAAGCAGACCAATGTAATAGTTGATGAAATTAATTTCGATTTTTGAAGGTTACTTAGCAGGTCCCTTTTATTTGTAGTTTTAGGGGCCCGGCAGGGGATCAGTCCCCTCTCCTTACATGTGTTATCATTGGCATTAATTATGAAATAACAAGGTACACCGGATTGTTGCCGAAAACTAGGAATGCAAAGTTAAACATTGAAGTAGGTGGGAAATAAATAGAGCAGTTCATATATTTGGGCAGTATTTTAGGGGAAAGAGGCATCGTAGTGGGGACATTAGTTGTTAGAACAATTGAGTCAACAAAGGAAGGTGGGTATTTGCAAGAAGAAATTGCAATGATGACGGCAGTATTAAGTAACGATCTGACATAAAACTATTTAAACATTTTATTATGAAGCATAGTGCTTTATGCACGTGAGACCTGGTCTTTGAGGCAAGACGATAAACGTAGATTGGAGGATTTGTACAAGTGGAAATGGCGAAAATAAGTTCGATAAATGGGAAGAAAAGTGGTGATGGATACAATAGCACGGAAGAAGAAAATGTCTTGCTGCGGTAAATACGAAGGAGGTAAGGAATGTAAAATGGCGTAGATATTGAAAGTTAGTGGGTGCGTTATTGAAGGTAGAACGACGGGTTAGAGGGGCAGAGGAAGGAAGAGAACTGGTTTTTTAGACAGCATGACAGGTAGCAGAAGTCATGAAAAATAGTGAAGAAAATAATTTGGATCAAAGACAAAAGGAAATTATCCCTACAATTAGGAGAAAATAGAAGTTAGGGACCGCCCAAAACATACCTGTAACAGGCAGTCATGAATTAACCAATGAAAGCCAATTATAATGCAACAATTTGTAATTGGAACCCGCCTAAACAAATGTGACATTTAACATTTTCATTCATTTAAGAAGAAATTTTCTAAAATGTCGATATGAATGATACAGTGAATGCTATTTACTGAATGAATTTTGAATAAGTTTAGCTGTTATCAGTTGCCGCAACATAAACTGAAAAATTCGGTAACTGTGAGAACAGAGATTTTTTTCTAAACCAGTAGGTTTCAAAGATAAATAAATTATTGCTGATAAGAGTAAGCATTTAAACAAAACCACTGTAAAAAACAAGAAGATTTTCTATTATACCAGACGGTTGGTTGAGGGCAAAGCTAACTTCACACTCGGCCGAATGGCGTTGGAAATTCACTAACACGGGGAGGTTGTACCGCCTACAGTTTCCTAGGTAGATATGGCTTCCGAAGTTCAATATACCAGCTCTTAGCATTGATAAACCTTGGTGAATGTAAACACAAACTGGATTTGAACCCGGGCTCTTTGGACAGAAGCAAATTAGTCTTTATACCAATGAAACCATCACGCCCCGACAGATTAAAGGAGACGCGCTTGGGAGAAAAGTTTAACATTAAATTACAGAAAAATTCACGAAGAAGTTTTATTTGAAAATAATTTTAGTACGAGTCGCATGAGACAATCTAGAACTAGAGTTTGAAGCCGCTAGCCTTTAATGTTATGCGTTAAAATTAATCGGTGGAACAATTTAAATAACACAACATTAAGTTTAAAAAATAGTCGGTCGCTAATAAAAGTCCTTCTAAATTAATGCACCAAGACATCAGGCAACCTCACGAATATATACCACTGAAATTAAATTCCTATATTTAGAGTAGAACAGTCCATCCAGGCTTGACCGTATTTTTTAAGCACTACAGTAGGCACTTCGCGAGGTGGTTTCTAAATTAGTTATCTCCTGCGCGGACATACGAGCAAGTTAATAAGTTTCCCTGGATGTCGGCTACAATTAGCCCGTACTGCTAATGCATGAATTTTTGATTTCGTGCTATGATTGTCTGGTAGGATTAAGGGGTCAGAAGGAAGACGAAAGGAAGTTCTTGAAGCAGAGAGTTAGTTAGGAAGTTGACTTGGCGAGGAGACTGTTGGGCTCGGTTGCCGTTATGCATTCATAAGGAGGACCCCTTCTTCTAGACACCCCTGTTATCTTGAGACTGGATTACTCGCCAGATTCACTATGCACCGTTCGTGTTCCCCAAAAATCCCACATTGCCGGAATTCCATTGCGGCGATTGTTCTAGACGCATTACTTTTCGCAATTAATCCGACGTATATTGGAACGACCAGTATTCAGCACCCAGTAGAAACAGGAATTGATAATTGTTGGCTTTTAATGATTTGTATTTTGCCATGCCGACGGGGAAAATTGAAAAATACGTTTTCCTAAAATTTTGCAACGGCTAACGTTACAAAATTTTTTGTCCGACTGAGTGATATTTCGGGCGCTAATCGGTAATCACGCTCGTAACCTATGATTCTAAGAGTTGCCAATTTTTCTGTTCCTACCTGAAGCTGAATGTGAAAGGTGTGTAATAGTAGTCGCGTTTGCGAATTTCGCTCACTAGCATCACAATTTATTACCTCGTTATTAATAAATCAATGCAATCAAAGAAAGTTGTCATGAAAATGGTAACAAAATTCTAGAAACAATTAGTTTAGTTTAGATTAATTTGACAAAATCAAAAATCATAAAGTATCCCGTAAGCGAATAAGCAAACATTCATACTGAGAAAATGTAGCACGTCACTAGCCTCATCACTCAAAAGGAAATTTAAAATCCACAACCATGTCTAACAATAAAGAAGCAACAGAACTCGCACATTAAGGCAATTTTAAAATCATGCATTCAGCGCAACACTTTGAGCCATATTGTCCAGTCATCAAGAGGTAGGTCTTTAGTAAGTTTTTTGATGCTTTTTTAAATCTTTTTCACACATAAAACTATCTTTTAATGTTATTTATTCACTTTCCTTGAATTTCCTTTCATCTAGTTCCTTCTCAAACCTTCCCAAGGTTGGTGGATTTAAACTACATATTTTTTTACCAATGAAATCCATACATACGATCGATCGATGATTTACACAACCATACAGATGATCGAGAAATTTCTAGTAAATAAGGAGAGAGAAAGAGAGTCCAAAAAACTAAAAAGCAAATGATCCTCTATCCTATATGCCCTCCACTAAGAAGCCCTTTTTCTCTCATTGCCGTAACTCACACCTCTGCTATCTGGAAGCTTGCTCCTGATGAATTCTTTTCAGCAGATTTTGCATAAACCAAAATGTTTCTAATTTGCAGCCGCACACCTCATCTCTCAGCCTCCGCCGCGGGGAAAGACCATCGTGTTGGCAAAGGCTCGCTCCTTCCGTGAGACATTCATGAGAGGCGGCGTCCTTTTGCGTCAGGAGTATGAGAATCTGATGTGCCGGGCGAAGAGCATGTCGAAAAGACGGTTCACTAGGAGAACGCAATCTCGAATTTTGCCGGGGCGAAAAATTCCCACCTTACATTTTTGACAGGTTTTCCTTTTTTTATGTCCATCACATTACTGTTTGAGTAGTAATAAACTCTTTCGTAAATAATTGATTTCTGCTATCAAAAGAATGTCAGTAGAGAATGGGCAGAATTCGTGAGGCAGTGAGGGATGGCCAATAAAAATGACTCGTTTGTTGGAAAGCATTCATTGAACAGAAACTTTCTTGATTCGAGGACTTATTGGACACAAAAAACAACATTATCGCCGATATTTAAAGTGAATCGGAACTACAACTACATTTTGCTTGGAGCCACAAATGCGTTCAATGGCAACTTTCTATTAATTATTCATTCACGCATAAATGGTGATTCTAAATTACTTATGAAAAACCGAATAAAATTATTTTAATTGGCGTAGGTACCTCGTTACCAAAAATATTACACCACGGATGCTTACATGGAACGAAATGAAGATGCATAACTGTTTCCCGCAATTGTAATATGTAATTGTAATTTATTCATTCACCATAAGCATAGAATTATGCATGGCTTTGTCAATACATGTTTTACACTTCATTTCAGTAAAAAAACATTATGCAAAATCAAAACAATATGCAAGCACAATACATAAAATTTACAACTTTTTGGAATTAACACATTTCAGTTATACATTTGAAATGGTATGCATTAGAAAATCATCTACACTATAAAATAATTTACATGAAAGTAGTTTTTTCACGGCACACTTAAATTTAAAGGAACTTTTGATATTTTTAATATAAGCAGGCAATTTATTGTACATAAGTATTCCCTGATGATCTATCCCTTTAATCGTTTTATTTACTCTGTGCTGACTTACATGGAATGCATTTTGGCTTCTCGTATTATGACTATGAAGGTCACAGTTTTTAATAAACATGTCTTGATTTTTGTTAATAAGAGACACTGTTTCAAGAATGTATAGACAAGGAAGAGGTAAGATTTCTAGTTTTTCAAAAATAGGTTTACTGGGTGCTCTATTAATAGAATTAGTTATTATGCGAATAATCTTTTTTTGCATCTTAAATAATTTAGGAAGGAAGATAGAGGAGCCCCAAAAGGGAATACCATAATGGAGAAGTGACTGCACATAGCCAAAATATATAGTCCTCAATGCCTGAATGCAAATGATTTCCTTGAGTACACGGAATGCGTAACAGATTTGTGCCAGTTTTTGAGATAAATTATTAATATGTTCCTCCCATGAAAGATTAGAGTCAATCCAAATACCTAAAAACTTTGTTACCTTTAGTTCTTTTATGGGGCAACTGTTAATTATTGGATATAAATTTATTAACTTCTTCTTGAGATTGAAGTTTAAATAATGGGTTTTACTAACATTTAAAGATAGCTTATTGTCAGTGAGCCAGTTCATCAAATTATGTGTAGTTTCTGTTACCTCGTTCATTAACTGAGTGGGATTATGGTTATTAAAAATTAAGTTAGTATCATCAGCAAATAGTATTGTATTGGAGAGTGGTAAATTTGCAGGTAAATCATTTATGAAGACTAAAAATAGTAGTGGTCCAAGATTGGAGCCCTGCGGAACTCCACAAATAACAGAAGTTGTACTTGATACAGATGAATTCATTTCAATATATTGTGACCTATCAGTTAAATGTGATTTAAACCAGTCCTTTGCATTGCCTCTTATACCATATGTTTCTAATTTTTTTAAAAGAATTCCATGGTTAACTGTATCGAAAGCTTTTTTTAAATCAATAAAAAGCCCTGCAACATGAATATTACTATCTAAGGCATTCCATATATTCCTTGTCAATGAGAAAACGGCATCATTAATGGACTTATTCCTTCTGAAGCCAAATTGATGATTGTCATTGACAGAGAATTTATCAAAAAAGGAAATCAATCTCAGATACATGACCTTCTCCAAAATTTTGGAGAAACCTGAAAGTAAGGAAATTGGTCTATAATTCTCAATGTTTTCCTTCTCTCCTTTTTTAAACAGAGCTTTAATTTTTGCAACTTTAAATTTGGAGGGGACTTGACTAGCACTTAGGGAAAGATTACAAATTTCAGTCAGTGGTTCAGCAATAAAGGTGGCACAACTTTTTATAACAGCATCAGGTATACCATCAGGGCCACATGAATATTTATTTTTTAATTGATTGATCATCCTCAATATTTCACTTTTAGTAACAGGTTCTAGATATATAGAGGAAGAATTGATGACCATTTTAGAAGTACCTGTGTTGGTGGGCGACTGTTTGGGAGTTTGATTGACACCTACTTGGGCAAAGTAATCATTGAAAATGTCTAAAATTTTTTGGACACTTGTTATTGTTGTGCCATTATAACATATTTTAGATATTGTGTTGCTATTAATTTTATTTTTCCCTGTTTCTTGTTTCACTACTTTCCAGATAGCCTTAGATTTATTAGATGATGTTGTTATCAATGAGCTGGTATGCAGCTTTTTTGCTAGAGTAATAGTAGTTCTCAAAATTTTACAATAACTTTTGTAGTATTTTTTTAACTCTGGATCATTAGAATCAATGCATTGCTTATACAATACTCTTTTTCTACCACAAGAAATAATTATTCCTCTTGTTAACCAAGGACTATTTTCAGGTTTACTTTTATTATGCTTGACAATTTTTTTAAGGGGAAATGCTAAATCATGGTAATAAGTAATGATATTGATAAAGCTGTCAACTTTAGTATCAAGATCAGTAGGGTAATTAATATCCTCCCATGTTTCTTTTGACATTAATGTATTAAAATATTGAAGACTATAAGGATCATATGTTCTTTTATAAATAATTTCTGTATTTAACTTTTTATGGTGTCCATCATCATATGATAGGGATAAGAGAATTGTTTTGTGATCAGAAAGTCCTGTACAAATAACTTCAGAGGTATTTTCATAGAAGTCATTCCCAATAATAAATTGATCAAGACATGAGTTGATCCTTGTTGGGTCTTTAATCGTTTCTGTCATATCATGAGAGCACAGAATAGCAAATAAATCACGTTTAATGTTGGACTTTTTCAAAAAATCTATATTAAAATCACCACATATTAAAACTGGTTTCTTTTTGTTTTTAAGTAACCCAATAAGAGTATCTAATTTATTTAAGAATACATCTTCAAGGCTGTTTGGAGATCTATAGAGACAAACTATAAAAATACTAATATTGGGAAGATAGATTTCAACTACAGAATGCTCAAAGTTTTTTTCCTCATTTAGAAATGAAGTAAAGGATTGTGTTTTGGCTTTAATATTATTTCTGACGAGAATAGCTGTACCTCCATTTTTGCAATGTGTTCTGCAATAAAGACTAACTAGATTATAATTGGCTAGATAAAAATGCTCACTTTCTGTCTTGGTTAACCAATGTTCAGATAAGCATAGTACATCAATATTGGTTTCTAATGTGGATAAGATTGCTTCCAATTCAAACACCTTATTTCTAACACATTGAATATTTTGATGGAGTACATTGAGCTTCTTGTTTAGTCAAGTAGACACAGAGTTTGATCCAGGTCTAGCACCAATTCGGCGAAACGGGACATACCTGTCACAAGAATACGTTTCATAAGAAATGCCATGCGACATATGTCAGATACGTGGATTTCATACATGTATTAAATTCACAAAAAAATTAACAAATTCCTATATAAGTTTATCAGTGTTTACTTAAATTTGATTACCTCCGATGGACGAATAAATATAATGCCTCTCACGTCGTCAGGTTTAGGTACGAAAAATTCTGGAGGGTTTTTGCGAGTGCCACCATATTCGAACGAAGTAGGAGTTATGAAATAAACGGGAGGAGAAAGTACTTGATTTTACAAATAAATCGAAACATAATCTTACGTGTTCATCCCAACGCATACAGCAAGCAAGAACTACCAATAATCAGGCTTAAAGACCGCTTAAAATGGTCCGGCACACCACTTCTCGCAGTATGAAGGAGTGGGGAGAGGACAAAGAACAACAAATTTGGCATTTCCGGGAGAGAGTCAAGCTTTTTATTTCAGAGAATATTAGATTACATGGTCCTACTGCAGAAGAGATACTGACTTGACAATTTTCTAGAACCTGTCTGAACTGAATTTGCATGACGGATCACAATCAGTTAGGTGCCGCCTTCTAGCGGCGTCTGTGAGAAGTGAAACACCGCCTTGCTCATGGCCTTATCTTGACTTGTCTCCGCACAACAGCGATTATTGTTTGAGCCTGCACACGCTTGCTGTGCAAATTCTTGTGTCGGTGAGAACGAAGGCGTTAAAAAGCAGCGCGTGTGCGTTCCAGGGGGCATTTGAAAGTTGGAAAAAAACATTGGGAACGTTGAATTGGCCGCCAAGGGCTGTATTTTGAAGGCGATAAACGTGATTACATGGTAACTAATAAAATAAAGAATTTTATCAAACAGTCTCATATTTTTTAACAAACCATCAATAGAAGTCCATCATGATCTGAGAACTGTGAAAATTAAGGTTTTGAAGACTGCGGATTCGTACTACATAGCATCACCTTGTTCCTCGGGTCCTGGCGAGACGAGCCTGATTCCGCCAGGCCATCGCAAGATCGATTTCCTTCTCGGCGTCATGATGGACTCAATTTTCGTCTTCTAATCAATTTCCTTAACGCTTCTAGTTTTGCATATAAAGGTAATCGAATGTCGGGACATGGAGCTTCGTGTAGGTCCACAGTCAAATTACAAATGACTGTCGGATATGTCGTGACAGTTACTTTAACGGAATCACCCACAGACGTGCATCGAGGGGCAGATATTCAAAAGTGTAAAAATCATTTTCCTTGGCCGAGACTCGAACCTGGTTCCCCTCGATGGCCGACCGATGTCTCTAAAGCTCCTAGAAATTTCCACTTTAATATGATGACTAAGGCGCGTAATTTATCGGACCACTAGGTTGCAAATCAAGAAGACCCGCTTTAAGGGAGAGTTTGTTAAACTGTGAAACTTCTCCACAGTAACTTGCTCGTCTAAAAACTGTGTCTGCCATTTTTATGTGAAATGAAAAAATCATTAAAAAAATAAGCATCAAAACAAGGCGAACAAGGAGAAGTAGTTTGATCTAAGTTTGTCATATTTCTCCTTACTTCTACAAACTCACATGTCAGCTTAAGCTGGAAGCTTTTCGGGACTGCAATTGAGACTATTTTTGCGAAAGGTTGGAGGAAGTACGGAATGAATTCATTACGATCCAAGGCATGGTCAATCTCTTGACTATACCCATTCCGTACCCTGCGCCTTTCAGTCGCACATATCCTTAATTTTTGACCCCCCAAAATGAAATGATCAAAGCGAAAAAATCACGGCGAATTTCGAAGTGACCAAGAGAATTGCAATTTTTTTAAACCTACAATTAATGAAATCAGTGTATAAAATCACTTTCATTGAGACATTTTTTATGGGCAAGGGGCTTATATATGTCAGGATGAACTTAAATAGAGACTAAATGAGGTGAGCAATGGGAGTTTAGAGGGAGGTGAATTGTGAGTGGTGGAAATAGGAGAGAGATATAGGAGTTGGTGAATGAGTGGGTCATGTAAGAGCGTTGTTGGGGGGATGCACTGGTTACACTTCGTCAAGTATGAGGGACGTGAGCTATGCTGGTTTGGTAATGCCAGGAGAAGAGTATTTTAAATGCGTCGATCGATAGGTATGGATGGGGAGAGTTACGAGTGAATGTGGTCGGAGAGAATCTCAAGACAGTTGGCTACTTGAAGTATCAGGAGCAAAAGAGGGCGTTCACAACATTGTATGGATGTGGCAAAGGCAGAAGAAATGTGCAAGGATGAAAGTATGAAAGAAATTAGCAAAGGCACGCTTTAGGAAATAACTTCAAATGAGGTTGCTCTGACATTGTCTAAGGAACGACGTTAAAGACACGTATGTTCGTACGTCTTAATTATCCAAAGTGGCGCGACAGCCTAATGTGTGAAGCGGGCTTATCATAGAGACTCGGGTTCGACTCCCGGTATGACCTTGACTTCTTATCTAATGTGTGCATATAATACTCTAAAGAACTATTCCCTGACTGAGCTCTTGTCTTCTACTTCGAAGAACAACTGTCTGGTCGATTCCCATCTCGTTCATTCGATTCATATCTGCCAACCGTAGCAGTGACACCTTTGCCAGTTGTTTTTCATTGGCGTAGCCATGATTTGAACATGAGCGATTTAAGTCTGGTTCACCATAAAAGAACAGTCAGGACTCCCACTCGACATTGATTCAATGGAACCCATAATTTCTTACTTAGGAGACGATGATAGGATCTCCGTTGACTTGGCAACTCTTATTACAATTAATAATAGCATCGCATGGCGTACGGGTGAGCATTGGAGTGAGATGCTGGTTCCATTGCCTCCTCCACTTTGAGAAGCCGTCAATGAGCTTTCCATCCATATTTTTTGCCTCCTATGGATTTCTCCTGACAATCCAATCTCCTGCACTCTCAACATCTAGTTTGTTTTCCTTTCGAATTTATTTTACCTTTTCCATTCGTATTCACTCTCAAATTTCAAAGTTCTCCAATCTATGCCTATCATCCTGAGTCAACGACCATGTTTCCTACTAAACTGTACGTGTAAACGTGCACTAAACCCATCTCAGTATCAGTGTTTTGACGACCCATTTCAAGATCGTCTCAGTCGTTTCGAGAGTCGTCAGGATTAGCGTAGAAATCACTTAGATATTTCACTGGACCAAATAAATTGTTGATTTACATGAATAAGCGTCATTGCAAATTTTCGACTGAAAACATTTTTCAGTAGACTTGTGTATTGTAACCAAGATATATCATATTTTATGTGCAGGCAATCCGATATATTCCAGGACATTGAACCATTTTATGCAAAAATCAAGGTTAGAATAAAAATCTCTTACTCTGTCTCAAAACTGAAGCGCTGCGTGAAGCTCGAATCTAAATTGCAATGGACAGTGTGTATGGTATTTACACAAGATAACTATTCATATTACACCTAAGCATATACATACAACAAATTATATTTATTCACCTGAGTTAGGAGAGGAAACACCCATCACCTTGCTCATGTATTACAAAAGTTTAAACATTACTGCCAATAGTATTTTAACTCTGAAAGCTCCAAAAATAGTCCCAGTACGCATAAAAAATACTTCTGGAGTGGTTTCTTAAAAGTACTTATATAATGCATTTTATACATATAAACAGGCCATGTACGAATAAGAATTAAAATGACAGGATAACTGATATAAAATACCCTTGAGCGATCTTAGATACACGTTTTCCGGGGCTTTAAAGCGAAAAATAGATAAATATTCATAGCATCGGGGTTTGAGAGTAATAATAAATGATTGATTACGTAATTATCCCAATAAAATGAGTTAAAATAACTGCGATGATGCCTGATACCCTCGCTTCTGTTGGCTGCCTGTGTCTTCTGAGTTCAGAGCGGGTTATTATAGTAGTTATTTTCCATTTCCAAATCCGTTCTGCGTCTCGAACCGCGAATAGTTGGAATTGCTGGTGTTTCCGGGTGGAAACATAGGCCGCTCCAAATTGACCTGCCAGAAACGGCCGGGGAAAATCAATCATTTGTCTCGCCGCTGGCCGAATAAAATTTAAGAACCTCCCGTGAGACCGACTGAAGACGCTGGAATGAATGCCATTAAGTGTAATAGTTCATCGATTTGTTTAATATTAATCCAAAGACAATCGAGGATTGACTGTTTTGACTGATATCGTGCGCCCTGGAAAAAGCTCCCCTTCCATGTTAGCGCTTTCTGTCACGCGAACAGGTATTAGGCTCCTGGCTGTAGTTATTTGGGGGGAGGCGACCGACAGCTAGCGGTGGTAGCGTCAATGTGATCATTTTAGATTAAAGTGCACGATCGGCTAGGCAGTTAATTATCCTAGAAAGCTCTTCTTGCGCATAATGCATCGCTTGAAAGCTCTGCTCCTATGTTCTTAACAGTATTTATATCCATGTGGAGAGCTGGGTAGTTTCTAATTATCAACGGTTAATTGAAATTAAATATTAACATAAAATCATAATTTTGCAGAGTTATCACGCTGTTGTTGTTATGCCATATTTATTAGTAGTAACGCTTTTCTATCTAGTTTCACACTTATTTTTTCTAGTAACGTATTTAGGACTTCCAATGAAACAATTTGAAAGTGTCTCAATCATTTGCCTTGACCGGGTTCAGAACCCGGATCCCTGGCCGAGTGATTTAGCCGGTTGAGCTACCGAGGCGTCCTCTTACACTCCCATATTTTGGGGGCTCTAAAGGAACAGGATGCCATGAGGAAATGTCGAATGCATAATGCCACAAGTATTCGTAGTCGTTCGCGTTGAGCCACAGTGCTCATTAGTAGATGTCTCCTTTAAAATTTACTTACGCAGTTTCTTTGAACGTATTTAGGACTTGAAAAAGGTCGAATGCTTGACTCAGTTTTCTACAGAAGAAAAGAATAAGACGGATTTGAAAAACCATTTGAAAAACATACTCGAGGTAAGCTGATAGAATTTGAAAGTAATCGGTCCTTTATTCGATAAATACATCGTTACAAAAAAGTGAAAAATTCGTAGGAAAACACATCTTAGTTCGTTTCCTCACGTCCTTGCTGGACTCAAAAATCGTTTTAGAACAGATTCTTAGCTTCCATAACTTAAAAAAATTGATTTATTTAAAATGTAAATGAGATAAAAACTGCAGTAATAGTCCTATCAGACATGGGAATTTTCGAAGATATAAGCAATTAGTCAGATCAGCGTGAGTGGAGCTAAAAAATATTGATCTCACAAGAGAACAGGTGAGAAAATAATTTTAAACTTCAATTTGATGCTTTCCAATATTTTATTATTTCTACTAAATTTCAAGAATGCTACAATTGGTGCACATTCAGCCACTTCATGATTTCAGGTGATATGAGACCAGCTTAATTGCCCGGAAGAAATGGGTAACTCATCTGCATATCCGAACATTTTTATAACTCTTGTAATTTTCAGAGTTCGTACACTCTAGTTCGTTATCTTCGGTAAAAATTCGCTTTTCTTTGTTTTTTTCACCAAACCGATAATTTACAATGAAATCTAGTAGCTTCTAAGTGCGCAATTAACAACCATAAAGCTTTCAGTAGCAATTTTTGGAGTACTTGACCGTCCATTGGTGGACACGATTTATTTCACAGCGAAAGTCCTCATCAAATATTTGGATCCTCTGAAGCGCTTCAAAGTTTTTTTCATCGCATACTCAATAGACGCTTTTTAAAGATATCTTAAAATGCTTAAAAGAGATTTATCGTCCATCATACAGGACTAAAATATGAAAACCGCAATAGGCTTTCCCTTTTTCGTCTTAATAGTTTTTTAAGGTGATCAATTCGTCATATTTTGGGTTTTGTACCCACGTCCGTTCGAAACCGTATCTCTGTTAACGACAGAAATAAATACCATATTTCTGGCCGGCGAAATCATTAAATCATACACTGCGTACAATAAATAAAAACACTACCCATCTTAGTTAGGGATAATAAAATTTTTACCAGCTTTGCACAATTAAATGATATTTCTGCATCGCGACAAATGTAAACATTTTCCTGCAACCATAACGTAAAACCTAAAATTAATTCAGGCGCTAAATTGGAGTGAATGTGTCAATATATACGCAAAAATGAAATTCGCTATTGAACTTCAATTTGCGGTCATGCGTGCCGAGACATGATTATCTATTTTTGGCGAAATACATGAGAGTGCAGTGGACAAAGTCAGAGTTATAATACACCAATGTCGAGAACCGAGTTGTAAAAAAGCGAAAAACTTAATGAAAATCCGAAAAAGTTAGATGAAGTGGTCGGATCTGATTACTGAGCTTAAGGTCTCGACATTTCCTACAATATTTTTCACCAGTTTTCTGTCGCCTTGCATCGAGCGAGGGAGGTCTCCACGCATCAATTTGGTCTCCCGGTCGACTTCCCTTAATTTATCACCGTGACCCATTCTAAGGATGCGGTGACGGGTATGCATTACCATGCCTAAATCAGGATTAAATTGACGTGATTGATATCTTTGTCAAGGTTTAGTATGGGATGTATGTGTACCTTCGCTCACAGAGGAGTTGCCATCCTAGTTCATCCCTCAATCGTGCGAGGCATTCCATTGTGTCAGGGAAGTATCTGCACTGAAGAAATCCGGCGGATTTTCTCTGGAATTTGCTCGTCTCACCTACTTTCATGATCCGGGGTGGTCGACTGCGTGTTTTTCGAATCGCTTCTCCATGGAAAACAATAGAAAAACTATCAAGTACGTGCTAGGAAGTCATTTAACATCCCATATCTACCGACACTTTTCCCATTGGTGGGCTCAACGAGTCCGTGCTACGTGGGTACGCTCTGCTTTGATTCGAGAAACTTGTTTAGATTGGTTTATTGATTATATGTAATAATTTTTCTTGGTGACACCAATTTCTTGGACGCCAAAATTTGTTCTTAAATCTTAATTTTGTACGACTGTCAGAGGACGTATGGAACAAACACAAGCTACATATTTACTTCATAAATATAATTATTTGGTAGCCTACCGTTTCAGGTAATTAAAGGGATTATTGTCGGTTAACAAGGCACAACTTGATAACCTGCACTACAATAAATAAAAATCCTTCTTCTATTCCGAAGATTTTCTACCACCCTTCATTCAGTCTAACATGCCTATCTTTCCCTCTTCCTCGTTTGCCTAACGTTCACCGCTCTATAATAAGTAAGGATACGGGTAGAAGATTGAATATGATTTCAAATTTAAAAAATTGAAGCATGCAATAATACTCTAGTTAAAATTCAGAAAAATAATTCAGTACCCTGCACAACTAAGTCAATAAATTTAAAAAATCATACAGGTCTTTCTGATTCGCATGTCTTGCAGTAAGTTTTGGAAAAACAAGAAAATGGACGCATGGGTAGCCAAATTCTTCCCCATTTAAAATATGGACGATGTGGAATTCAACTAACGGTTAGGTCGTGTTAATTTTAAGAACTTTAAGTCATTTGGAACCTCGAAGAGAAAAGTTTAGACAACGAGTTTTACAAATATTCACACAGTCATTAATTTGCGTAAGGAATATTTTTATTCCTCTTATGAAGAGTTTATAAAACAATGGTAAAGTAAGGCATTTATGTTGCGTATTTTTTAATATTTTTTTACTATCTTGCATGATTTTCGAAGGTTTTTCACGCAACCATCTTTGTGGGTACGCGTTTTCCTGCATGGGTTTTTGCTAGGGTCTTCACGTCTGAACTCCCTAGGTTTTTCCCACAATTTTCCATCTTGTGCTCATTTCTTTTACTTTATATTTGACGACCATTTTTTCTTTTTTTATATCGCTATATATTTTCTCCTATTTTTATAATTATTATTATGTACATGACGAAGGGCTTAATGGAAGAAGGGACCTAGTGTTCTCAATTTCTCCCGAATGCAGACATTTGTCCATCTATCTATTTACCTATGCATTAGCATATTTTTGTCTATGCTTTGTATTGCATACTGGCAGTGGCAGTTTTTTTAACGTAACTCCACTCCCCACTGGGTATTTTTCAAAGTGGAATGTTCCCTGAGATCTATACTTACTGTTGGATAGACAGCTTATTCCATACGAATTACAGTCTCGTCTACACCGTCACTAAACCCACCGAGCTTCAACGTGTATTTAAGGGAGTTACTATGACCATACGAGTTTTGTAAACTTGAATTACGATTAATTCAATCTTTGAAATCAGCCATAAGCTATTTGTGTGTCATATAAGCACTTCGAAATTGACAGCATTTTGTCAGAAGCAGAGGGTGCAACAGCATCGCTATTTTGAGTGGTGGGGAGAAATTCTACATCAAATAAGTAATATGAAAAATATCTGTAAAGTGGTGAAAGTCATCCACCTAATCCAAAAGTTACAAATAACTCATAATAAGGGCATTAATAAAATGTAACCTTAGCTGAATCACTAAGTATGTTACGGACTATTTATGAAGAGAAAGGAAACCAGCAACTGCTGGAAGTGCTGTGACATTTACCTAATTAAAGGAAGTATTCAATTATGGGCTCAGAAATAAGGCAATTCCACAGTGTCCAAATCATTCTTTTGAGTGAGATTGATTAATATACTTGACGAGAGTCTAGGGATACGGGTTCGAATCCCGGTCGGGGCGAATCATCTTGACATTGTGAAATTCCTGCACTGCGGTACACAATAGTGGATGAATCCGTTGAAGTAACTTTCATGGCATATCTAGATAAATACCCAGCGGACCGGGTAAAAAAATGTATGGCGGGGGATGCGAGCACCAGCTGTCTCGCAGTTCTTAGAAAAATAACTGAGATAACTTTGCGAATTACCTACAATTATACGCCTGCACACTAACCAACCCGGAGATACGATCTTTACATAAGGAGATGTTTGGTAATGGGCTCCCAAATAAATGTCGCTAACCTTATGATTTAGGATCAGTGAAACGATGATCTAGTTTCCGATGCTAAAGAAATAGTTTGCTATCGTACTACATCACATGGGATGACCAGCTTTAGAGTGAACGAAATTGATTCAAAGTCGAAAATCGAAGGGAAAATGGGCGGGTAAAACGTTGAAATTCAGGGTGGATTGAAGTTCCCCCAAACAAATATAGTGTTAACATAACAACGCCTTTTCACATTTGTTTAAATAATGTAGATTCAAGTGTGGGAAAAACAGCCAAAGTCGCATTGCTTTAACGACTGACGCTTCAATACTAGTGGGAAATAAATTTTGGAGAACGTTTTAACAATTAATGAGAACCTCTTAAAGAGAGCTGAAAAGTGTATATTCAAATCACATCTGTTCACGGGCTACGTATGAATACTTTTTACATTAATATTATCACTCTTTACTCTACATGAGCTAAGTGGACACGTTGACTCGTGCGGTCACGATCGAAATTCCTTAAAGATGGTAGTTCTTTCGAGGGATGGGCTGAGGAGGAAAGAGGAATGGATAGCGCCTCCGGAAACTCGAGGGCGGTGGGAGCGAAATGAGACGATTGGGCATGCACCAATGCGGGCACTTCTTAAAGCAGAGGAGAACAAGGTATAAAATATTCTAATTTGGCCATTACTTTACACTCAGAATCATCTGTATTTCGATATGACGACTTTTTGACTGCAGCCTTCTTCTCTGTCCCCGTTGCTAACTCCATTCCTCTCTGATAGGGGCCCATGACAACTCTATCTGCCTTCGTGTTTGTCCCTCGGTCTCCATGGTGGCGTCTACTCTATTTTCCCTTCCATTAGGTTCCAAGCAAATCTACTATGTCTCATGCGGCCAATTCGTACGGTTCCTCTCTTCCTCATCGCACTCCGCATCGTCCCCGTTCTCCTCCTTTCAACTATACCATTGGAAAATTTATATTTATGCTCATTTGATCAAGGGAAGTCACTTGAATTGGTTACTCTCCACATTTGTACCAAACACCGCAGTAATCAAAACGAAGGCTGGTCGATGATAGGTGTGGTAAGAGCCAGGGGTTGAGATGTGAAATCCTCGCGTCAAGTTAGGACGCCAGTAACTCTCCTTGAGCTTTTCTAGGAGCATCTGCGACCAAAAAAATCGAACTGCTTGGAGAAAGTTGAGGGAGCCCTGATCCATTGCAACCTGGACTCTCCAGTAAGTAGCTCGAAGCTTCATTCATCAGAACCATCAAGTCATCTCATTTCATAGTACCTCTTTCTTTAGGAAAACACACACGCACGCACACAAGCACACTCATATTTCTATAAATTAATAGTAAATGGAACGAATTTATCAGTGTACAATTGTTTTGGTGATAAACAATACTAATACAAAAAAGAGCCGTTGTAACCTTATGCGTCGAGCGTTCTTCTACTGACCAGGTTCCGAGTATTGTTGCATTTGAACACCCTACCTATAAAATTCAAGAGGTACGACTTTTTAATTTATAAAAATTCGTGAGAAACTTAATGGTGGCACGGGGCAAGTAACTGCCTCCTCTCTTTACTTCTGATTTTAGTTAGAGAATCACAAACCGTATGACCTTTCTCGAAGTGAATTCTGCACTGCCCCGTTAAAAACTTAAAGTTCATTTAAATAATAATACAATTGAAAATTATCAATTGTCAAAGGCAAATCACATTTATTTAATGAAATAAATCCTAATGAACCAAATAAATTATTTTCTTAATGCCACGCTAACGGTGTGACATATAAATGGCAATAACACCACCTACCTCAGGCCCATTTTACTCGCAATATCCTGAAAATGATATTCCTTCCATTAACGGTGACCCAAAAATGAAATAATATCTGTGCATTCATTCTCAGAGATAAATTTAGTATTTATTTTCCTTTCACTTGCAATTAAGGATGATTAATTCTAATTTGATTAACTCGGCGGTATGACTCAACAAATACGAGCATATACTTGCTTGATGAAGAGAATTAGTATTCACATAGGTATTTTTAAAGATTGCTTCTAGACCAAGATGTCATTAGACAGTATTTTAAAAACATGAACCACGATGCAGTGAAACATATCGGAAAACATACGGTTTAAAGATTCTTCGTCATGAAAATAGACGGAACGAATACCTATTCATATAAAACGACTATCTAAGAACATCACTCATTTTGACACTGACATGTATTATTTAAGATGAAAATATTGAATCCTAATAACTCCTAACATTTGCTTAGTGAAAAATATGTAATATAAAATTAAAGAAACATAATATTATTAGTAGCTACATTTTAAGGCAGTTGGACATAATATTACGCAATAATAATTACTAAATTCGATAAAATATTTGAATAAAATATTAAAGTTACAGAAAGTGTTTTGATTGAGGTCAAACTCTGTCCATGGAAATGATAGAATTAATTATGGAATAAAAAATTAAATACAATTGCTGATTTGCAATAAATTATTTAATATGTTTACATTTATTAAGTATTTTTTGGAAATTACTCAATAAATGAAAACTGTCAATAATGAAATCATTACTAATACTTCAACTGTATTTTCGGTTAGTAAAGTTTGATGACTTCATATTCTAAATCAATCCGTCAAATATCTAAGGAGGGGTCAAGTTAGTTTTAGGAGGAATCGTGTCCAAATTTTATTCTATTCACGTCCGTCCTAATGCATGCACAGGGGAAGTCGTCATTGGAAAATTTAGTCAGTACAAGTTCGAGTTATTTCAAAACTCTTAGTCCTTAAAATCCCGGTGTGGATTTTTTCACCACGAAGTTTTCTTCCCTCTATACTGAATATGAAGAAAGTAATGCACCACAGATAAATAAACCCTTTTAGTTTAAAAAACTCACGTCCTTCGACCCTCATGCACTCTCTCTCTCTCTCTCATAAGAAAGATGCGATCTCTCGTGTGGCATGCGGCGCTCATTTAACCCACGAAACGATGGAGCCTAGGTGGTAACTGCCGGGGAAATTAAATATAAGCCGAGGGAGAGAGCAGGGGAGGGAATTAATGGGGTGCAAAGGAGACGAAGCGGAGGGGTTGCGGAGCGGTGGGGTAGGGAAAGGTGAGAGAGGAATTCACCAAGTAGGGTCCGCAGTTTTAAATGTGTATCCCTGAACCTTAGCTTGATGAACGGAGTTTTCGTGGAGAGGATTTTTCCACTGCCATCCCTCTCCTGCAAACTGGCACCCTATTCCCAGAACGGTCGGTCTGGTCGGAATTGGCCACAATTTCGTTAAAGTGAGCGGAAGAACTCTGTTAAGGTCAGATCCTATCTGAAATTCGGTGTTATGTTAGTTTTAAAATACAAATGTTAGGGTTTCGTGCTGTGTGGCATAATACGGCATCTAAAATTTAATGCTGTGAATGAATTATTAGTTTAAAAAAAATTATCGCTGGGATGGTACGAGGTCACCGTATCGCTTAGCAATTATTTTTTGGTGACCACTCAAAGTCTCTTCGACCCGGGGGCGGTATATTCGAAATTACTTTTGCGTCAACAGGAAGAGTGATACTATGGTTGCTACCAGCAGAATTGATGGCACAGAGATTATGACATATTGTTTATCTTATAAATGCAACATATTTATATCCTCTGCAGGGTTAATATAAAGTAAAACACGATATCGCTAAAAATAATTCCATTAAAAAAAGATAATTAAAACTTTAGAAAAATATGATTGTCCATTTCATATACTTAATTAAAAACAATTATTTGCGCTTTGCGTCATGAGAACACAGGTACCGTTGTAATGCGGAAAGATAATAATTTTTTTGATGTCAAAGTTAATGTCCATCTGAAAAAAATGAATTTTAGAAACTGGAAGTAAATTTCGAATCTACTCAGATGATTTTTTATTTTCCAGGAAGTAGTATTAATTAATTCTTTTCTATTAAGAAGAAATCTGAGAGACGTATACAATTTAAACGTCTACAATAAAAACGTGTAAAAAGTAAACGTCTACAATACGCACGTAGTCTTAGTTTGTTGAATTGCCGGAACATCGGACATATATGATGGATAATTTTAAGTACGTAAAATGTCACCAAATTTACGGTAGAATTTGAGTAATAAACTTTTTGAGGTCACAAATATTTAAATGGAAATTTGTACAAACCATTAGTCAACATCAGGATTTATCAGCGTGCTAAAATAAGGCACTTCTCACGTTGGGCTTTTGCACCGTGTATCTGACAATCCTTCAGGCTACCCGAATGCTTTAACACCTTTCCCTGAAGGGTTCTCTATCAGGGAGTCGGGAATGGATGTTAGTCAGCCTTACATTAAATTATCGTGCGCATCTTGTGACTCATGACGGTCGGATCGTCGCTCAAACGCTCCAGCCGGCCACCGGATAATGGGTACGATAAATCAAGGATTATCGTTACTGCTTGCATGGTATATTGAACACTTCAACAGCCTCACGTTGTCAAATATGAGGAGGTTATGAAACGGGAACGGATGAGACTGCGCTAGAAGGGCGTCCGTTTATTTAAATCACAGGGCAACGCTCCAGAAATACCCTTGCACTCACCCTGTCGCCAAACGACCTTGGTAGCATCCGAGGCCAAGGTTCCCTCCCCTATCCTCCCTCCCCCTCGCCTACATGGCAACACGAAGTCGCAACTGCGAACAATAGGAGAAAAACGCGACAGTGAAAGTTGACCATGGCAAGGACTATTCAATCGAACTTAGTGTCGGTGGGTTGCTAGGGGGGAGAGGTGGGCGTGGGAGAAGAGACGGGGGATGTGCAAACGACCAAAAACTTGGTTGGCTCTTATGTGTCTCCATTGAGATTCGTTAAGGATAAAAATGCAATGAGCGATGCCGTTTCAACTACTGATTCGCGAAAATTTATTCAAGTTTAGAGAGGGTATTGAGAAAGAAAGAGGGTGGCTTTGATGTATTTCGTCTCATTGCATTATCAATTTCAATTCATTAATTGGTTAATTAATCATTACTTGCTTAAATCAAATGATTGGTTTAGCTGCTGTTTCTGCAGTCTCTTATCTTGTTTGTTCTAACCAATCAAATCCACGCTTTTTCCTTAAAAAATGAAACATAAAGCTCGTTTACACTTTCCTTTCATCTGAACTGATAACTGCTGTGAATTTTCTTCGAGCAGCGCATATTTTTGGGTTATTTTTCGTTTTCAGGGGTACTCAGAATTTGTTCTATATTTCATACGAAATCATTGCTTACCATTATGGCCGCAGGATAGCCATCGACTGTTGTGTGTAGCAAGGAGGAGAAAATATCCATTCACTCAAATATAGCTCATTGCTGAGCCTGCCAATTTTATCGCTACTGTGTTAGCCACCGAATGTGGATGCGGCAACGAAGCACTGACCGTGCCAAAACTATTATAATTTTTTTTATAGACTCAGCAAAATCACTAATTATCGCAATATTTCACGGTGTACAGTACCCTCTTTTGAAACAGGTATCTAGAGAGCATAATTAATTCTGTGAATTTACCATAATTTAATTAATCCTTATGCTGGCGGAAAAGAAATTAAATAAACAAGTTCTTTACGGCTAAATTTTTTATCGGATGCATGATTTAGGGCACATGAAGAAAGTACGCATTGTGATGAATTGGACAAGAAAATTTAAATAACATCAACGTGTACCTATATTTGAAGGATCTAGAACCATAGAGTTGAAGAATTACAGAGAAAGATCGGGGAGTAATTATAATACGGGAGTAATCGAGTGCAAAGATCATCAAGGGAATATATAATATTTTTGATCGCACAAACCTACCAATCCTCAGATTGATAATCTGTGTTGATAAATACGTTACAATAATCAATAACCTAACAGTTAAAGTTCACCACACTGAAAATATGCATTCGACATCTTCCGTCGGCGTCAAATAAACATGCAGTACCGAACCTGTACTTTTGCTCTCTATTGTCTCATCAGCCTCCCCGGAATTTAAAAACTCGCACTCGATAACTCCTTGATTGAGCAAAATATTCTGGGTCCTCCCTCGGAGTTTACAACGGAGTAACCTTCAGAAAACTTATATTGAAAAATTAGAAAGGTCTGCAATGATCAAAAACAATTAGAAATAAGCCCCCTGCGCGATAATAATTGGCAGACGTACTCGGATCTGATAAAATTGGAATGCTAAGGCTAGAACCAGAGGCTAAATATAAACCCAGCGTAAAAAATATCTTCAGGTATTTTGTGGTGAAAACCACCGAAGAGGAGTGCCATTCGGCGAGAAATCTGCACGAACGAGCATAAGCATACCCCGAAATGTTGTCATTACAATTGAAATGGCTCTTACATAATTCTTTGGGTCTGCAAAGCAATGGCAATGGAAATACATTAAATCTATCGTGGCATTACGCCAATCCATGACTTTTGGACCAATCAGAAGAAGGTGCCCTAACTATAAAACTATTAGGGAAATCCCTTTCTCTATTCACCATTATTTTTCATGCACACTGATGTTTACCACGAGGACTATTTTTCAGGGAAGATTCAAATCTCACGACTCCCACATTGTAATTAGTTTTCAAAGGTTAGCATCTTGTCTTATCTTTTATCGCACATTAACTACTTTGATTTCTTCGGTTATCTTTTTTTTTCTTAGAGTTAATTTTAATGAAACATATGCTTTAAAACTTCCGTTAAGTTTAAAAGTAATAAGAATCAAAACAGAATTCCTCTTCCGAATTCCTTGTGTATTTTCCCATAATGTATATTGTACATGTGAAATAAAATGTGAATCATTGTCCGGTAATTAGAAAATATAAACAAAGCATACAACCCAAACCGAGTGCAAGAAAGTTACCATCATTTATGGCCGTGTATAGCGTTAAGACTATGGAAAATTCTTTGATCGTTGTTGAGACATGCCGAAATATCGGCTCCATGGTGGTGAAAATATTATAATCCCATGTAACAAAAGCATCCTAGCCGCACGTGTTCTCTCCGAAAACAATCTATCACTTTTATCAAGAGGATCTAAATTGGGGATTTGATGAGGTTCAATTATAAGCTAACAAAAAATGGTTTTATAAGTTAACAAAAATTACGATGAATAAGAAAAGTGTTGAGGAAATCTGATGAAATGGTCAAAGAAAAATGTTATCTTTCACTGGCTATGCGTCATTTGGACTATGCCGCTAGTATCAAGGATCCTCATGAAGTTGAGTTGATCGCCGAATTGGATCGCGTGTAGCTAGATTTGTAAAACTTTATCATGGAAAACTTAGTCGCGCATCAAAATTTACTAAAAGTTTAAATTAAAGATAGAATCTCCTGCATAAATTGGAAGAATGTTTCTTTAGCAATGCTGTTGAAAATATGTAATTAGCCCCATCATATAGTAGAAGTAGAGATCATGTCACTAATATTAGAGAGAGTAAGTGCAGAGCAGATGTGTATGGTTGATTATGTGTAGTATAGTGTAGATTTAAGATGTGATTTCTTCCACGGACTATAAGGGATCGAATAAAATGACGTTTTTTCGACCACGCTAGGAAAGAAAGTTCTTTTGAGCCAAAGGTTGTCTGGTTTGAAATCACCCCCTGTCAGACAATAGCGGTTGCTTGCAGGGCACTAAATAAAACTAATTATTTCCAGTTTCTCATTATTCAATCAGGGGGCGCTTAGTCGCGTTTGAAAAAGTGTTCCATGACTGGAAACAGAGGGGTTGACTGCTTTGGCATAGAGATTAGGGGAAGCAATCAACAGCTAAAGTCATTTGAGCAATTAGGGTAATTATAGGTGGTTAATTTGGTAGGAAGTTTAGGGAATGGAGGAAGGGTGGAGAGAAACCCGGCGCCGGTAGTAGCCAACTCCATTAATTATAGGCGCCAAGAGGTCCACAGTTAAACGTCGTCCTGACAAACGGGGTACTCAACGTGCTCTCTATCGTTTTCAGCACTAGAAGTAGGGGCCAGGATACCACTAAAATATCCTACCACTACCGGAATTAGGGCCCTGACCTTCTGAGTGGGAAGCTAGACTTAATTTGACGATTTCAGGCCCTACTTTGAGGAAATTCATGATCAAAGAAAATGTAAACTGCATTTTTTTCACATAACCCACCTCCACTCCTAGTAAGTGTGTATATATATTTATTTATTTATTAGGTAATCTACCGGTTAGGGTAGGTTTTTGATGGACACAACTATCAAATAAACATTTTGTAACTCCAAACAGAACCCATTCCAGCAACCTAAACTACGTCAGGTCCCTCTTCATCTCTGTGTACTTCTTTCCTCCCTTCATCCCGTCCAACATCCCTATCCTGTTCCCACCCTTTCCTCGCTTGCCCAACATTCTCCCCTCTATTACCTTCTTCAACATTCCCCTACCGCTCAATACGCCTTTCATCCATTTTTCCTGCCTCCATAGGATTTCTCTCAACAAACCTCTCTCCTCACCCACCATCTCCAGTTCTTCCTCATTTGTTTTCCTTTCGGTCCATTTCACCTTCTCCATTCTTCTCCACACCCACATTTCAAAAGTCTCCAATGTACGTCTGACCTCCTGCTTCAGCGACCACGTTTCCGCGACGCACATATAGCTACGCTCCAAATCAGAGTTTTTACGAGTCCTTTCTTAAACTCCCTACTCAACGTCCCCGTCATCTACTCCCTCCTTGAGAAAGCCTCCTTGCCTAGTGCAATTCTTCTCCTTACGTCCCTAGTATTTTGACCGTGTTGGTCCAAAACACTTCCGAGTTACGTAAACTGTTCTACCTGCTCTATTCTTTCCCCTCCTATTTTAATGTTTAGCTTAGCCTTCTTCTTCCTGGAAAATCGCATAACCATTGTTTTATTAATATTGATTCTCATTCCATATCTATCGCACTGAACCTCCAATTCACTCAGCAATGCTTGCAACCCCTTGGCTGACTGAGCAACTACTGCTTGGTCATCAGCAAACTTAACCGATTTTACGAATTCCCCTCCGACTTACATTCCTACCTCCAGTTCTTCCCATGACTCTTTAATCATTTCCTCCACATATACGTTGAACAGCACCGGTGACAATGGGCAACCCTGCCTTACACCTCTTCCTAACACTGCCCATCCGGACTCTCCGTTCCCCACTCGCACCTGAGCTGTCTGAGACATGTACAGGTTGCGGATCAATCTCCTGTCCCTCCAATCCATTCCTATTTTCTGCAAAACACGCATTAACTTTTCCCAATTCACTCTATCAAACGCTTTTTCGAAATCTACAAAACAGACAAAAACGTCCTGATTGTATTCTATATTTTTCTCGATTAGTAATCTCATTACTGCAATGGCATCGCGCGTACCTCTTTCCTTGCTAAACCCAAACATATCTTCTACTAAGTAATCATTTGCCATACTCGCTATCCTTTTGTTGACGACCCTGAGAATAACTTTAGCTGGGTGGGATATCAAACTTATTGTTCTGTAATCCTCACATGATGTAGCCTTTACCTTTTTCGGAATAGGAACTAACACTGATCTCACAAAATCTTCCGGCCAGATTCCTTCTTCATAGATACTACGAATCAGTCCATATACGGCCTTCTTCCCGCATTTTCCTAATCATTTCAACAGTTCTACAGGCATGTTGTCCACCCCCACAGCCTTATTTGCTTTTATCTCCTTTAATGCCCTTTCTATTTCATCGTCGAGTATGCCTGGACCTAAGCTATCTTCTTCTACGTCACGTTCCTTTTCTATGTCTAACCTTGTCGGCTTAAGTTCTCTACCATACAATGTTTCTATACATTCCTTCCATCTCTCTTGGATCTTTTCTGTGTCATCTATTATCTTGCCCCATTTATCTTTAACTGTTAGTACAGATCTTGCCTTCTTACTACCCGATAATAACTTAACCTTGCTGTATAGAGCACCAATTTCACCGTTCCTCTGTAAACTTTCCATATCCTCGTATTGCGTTTTCCACCATTCTTCTTTTGCTTTATTTGTGGCCATTCTCAATTTTTGTTTAACTCTTTGTACTTTATTTTTACTAACCCTGTCTTTACATTCTTCTTGTTCTTCCATTTCTTTGTTCTTCCTGTTCTTCCATTTTCTTCTCTCATCCATTGTTGTAATAAATTTTTAAAATAAAATTAAGACGGGCCAAAAATAAAGCAAGAGAAGCATGGTGGAAAACTCGATGCGGGGATATGGAAAGTTTGCTGTGCTGAGGAAGGGTTAAATTATTGCGCTCGACAGCAAGGTTAAGTCATTATCGAGAAGTAAGAAGGGAATACCTGTGCTAGCAGTCAGAGATAAGTGGGTTAAGATAACAGTTGACACAGAAAAGATCGAAGGGAGATGTAAGGAATATATAAAAGCACTGTATGGTAGAGAACCTAAGCCTACAAGGTTAGACATAGAAAAGTAACATGGCGTAGAAGAAGATAGCTTAGGTCCAGGCATACCCGACGAAATAGAAAGGGCATTAAGGGAGATAAAACCAAATAAGACCGTGGGGGTAGACAACATCCCTATAGAACTGTTGAAATGTTTAGGAAAATGTGGGAAGGAGGCTCTAAATGGACTGATTCATAGTATCTATGAGGAAGGAATCTGCCCAGAAAAATTTGTGAAATTAGTGTTAGTTCCTATTCTGAAAAAGGTAAAGGCTACATCATGTGAGGATTACAGAACAATAAATTTGATATCCCACGCAGTTAAATTTATTCTCAGGATCATCAACAAAAGGATAGAGAGTAAGGCAAATGATTACTTAGGGGATGATCACTTTGGGTTTAGGAAGGGAAGAGGTACGCTTGATGCCATTGCAATAATGAGATCACCAATCGAGAGGAATATAGAATGCAATCAGGACCTATTTGCTTGTTTCGTAAATTTCAAAAAAGCGTTTGATAGAGTGAATTGGGAAAAATGAGTATATTGCAGAAAATAGGAATAGATTGGATGGACAAAATGCTAATCCGCAACCTGTACATATCTCAGACTGCGAGTCTGTGTAGAACAGAGGTGCGAGTGTGGATCGGAGAGTCCAGATGGAAATAAAGAGGAGACGGAAATAAAGGGGAGAATGTTAGGCAAGCGAGGAAAGGGTAGGAACAGGATAGGGATGTTGGGTGGGATGAAGGGAAGGAAGAAGTACACAGAGGTGAAGAGGGCCCTGATGTAGAGTAGGTTGCTGGATTGGGTTTTTGTTGTATCCATTCAAAAACCTAGCTCAACCGGTAAATTACCTTATGAAATATTTCCCGATCATTTATGAAGTTTAATACTTGATAACGCGTGCCTATGCGTCGAAACTGGTAGCAGTTAATGCAATAAAGTTTTTTTTAATAATAATACGTTTAGTTATTCAGGGAAGCCATTATATTAGCCATCGCACCATTCTGATCCACCGTTGACTGCTTTACTCAGAAACTGTTAGGCCATATGAGTCAACATATTGTAAGTCTATTTTGCGTTTTATAGGTATGCTGCGAAATGGCTGACTTCGGTAGCGACCATAAAAACGATGTCCTTAATAAAGATAATAAGAAAGGATGGACCCTGGCTATAAATTTCAGCTTCTTGTATAACTTCGTCTGATCCTCCCCTAATGGCAGTAGTGGTCAATTCGCGGTTAGACCTGCATACTGTGTGACACCCTTCCAAAGTATTTCTTTTTTGCATTTTTTTTAATGAGGTTGCACGGTCGCCGCGACAGTCTCCCCGAAGCGATCCTTCCCTCCCCCGACGCGCACGCACGCACAAACGCATGCACTCGCGTGGAAAAAGGTAAACCATATGCTCCCGTCCACCCGACCCACGCACCCAGCCGCCACTCCAAAGAAGCCTTCTTCTCCTCGAGCCCTGCGCTTGGCACCCGCCACTCGTGTGCCAATTGATTGCCACCTGTGCGTGAGGTCGGAAAGGCAGCGGGGGGAGGGGGAATTGAAACCACTTGTTTCCACGGGGGAGGAATCAAAGAAGCAGGCGCCTAAAGTCTACACCCACAGGGAGGTGGGTGGTCGTGGGGGGGGGAGGGCTAGGGAGTGGGAGGAAAGCGGTACGTTGTGCCGCGTTAAAAAAAAAGAAACCCACCGCCCGCCTCCCCCGGTCCCCCCACCCACGCCTCAACCCTCCAAATTGCGGGCGACGCTTGGAGCAACGCGGCGAAACGTCGAGCTTCCCGGAGGGCGGTTGTGGAAGGGGCTCGAGTGCGTTTCGAGGGCGGGTTGAAAAAGGGGGAGGCGCATGCGGGAGGCGGACGGAACGGATTGCGACGATCGTGTCACTCCTGCATGCGAGTAGAGTTAATGGAAGGGGAGGGGAAGGGGGCGGGGCGCTTCCGAGGGAATTCCGGAGAGAGGCCGGGACGAGCGTGTGCACTTTCCGCCTCGTCCGGATGTCCAGAAGCCGCTCGAGGAACGAGACCGTTTGGGTGGATTGTTTGTACTTCCCATGTTCCCCGAACGCCATTAATTGAAATGAATTACAAGGAAATGTGATGTTATACGTGTTTGGAAAATACGTACGCATTCCATCGAAACAAGACGTAATTGAAAACTTTCGGTATTTCTCAGGGGGTGGATGTAGCCCGCGCTGACAACCATGCTTGAGCGCTACGTTATTTTGAGAAATCGGAGATGCTGACATCTCCGTATTTCAATAATGAGGTCTAATAAATTATACATGACATGATTTAGGTGCCTGCAGTAATTATGGGATTTTGTAGGAGATAAATATACAGCTTCGAAACTAGACCTAATAATCGTAAACATTAAGTGGAAGCGTGTTTCCTGCCATTATTGATGAATTCCATCGCGTCACCCCTGATACCGCAGCAAATATAAGAAAGGAGAAATCTCCAATAAAAATATCACTTTTGAGTTTCAAAGGGGAAAACGGTTATCGGACTACGGGCATTACAATCTGCTTTGAATGGCGTCCCTCTTTGTTACAGGAAAAAAGTGATATTCTTATCCGTTCTCTAATCAACAACCAGCTCGGGAAAATGAAATGGCTAACCCTGGGGAAAGAAGAATGCTGAAAATGAGGTTCGAAAGAAACTTTCACAGTCCGTTTTAAATGAATATACTTTGTAACTTCCACACAATTTTTATTCGTACTACCGGTTTCAACGCTTCGGCGTCATCATCAGGTACCAAATGATGGTCAAAGGTACCTGATGATGACGCCGAAGCGTTGAAACCGGTAGTACGAATAAAAATTGTGTGGAAGTTACAAAGTATATTCATTTAAAACGAACATGAACCTCCACAAAGTTGAGCCTGAGACCATAGAATTCAAACTTTCATAGCTTTTATCAGCTTATTTTAATGCATTTGGTGTATGGCTAGAGGGAGAACACATAGCGATTCAAGATATAAGTAATGTACTCCTTTTAGATAGTTAAACGCGAGATGGAAAGCCATCACTTGGTACTACTAATCCAAAAAAGAAAGTGTGGGAATTATAGTATAATATTATGTAATGGACATTTTTAAATATTTCATTCTCCAAAAAATGAGAATGAAACTCTACATTCTTTTATTCCCAAACATTTTCCTCATTTTTGGACAAAATCCACCCCCTTCACCTCCCCGCCCCCAATGGAGTCGCCACGTAAATGCTGAGTAGGACAAAGTCAGAGGACCTAGGTCGCAGAGCACAGAGAGAGGGCAGGGTTCACATTAATATGATTCCTTACGGCAACCGTCACCCTACAACCTTTCGACAATGGCCCTAATTCAGGACATCGGGTATCTGGGAATTCATGGAATGGCCCCCTCTGCCCCGAATGTGTGATCTCATGCACCTCGGGGATTAGTTCGAGCCAAGCTCTGGCCTCACATATTAAACCCAATAACCCCCAGTCGATGATTAAATTTCCTTTTAGTTTCGCGGAATTCGCTTTTGTCATCCCCAGGGTTTTGTTCTCGGGTACACATTTGTTAACAGATGATCAATGATTGCTTCAAATGAAAAACAAATATAAAAAATATAAAACACAGAATACGAGAAGCAACAAGTCACCGCACTCGGGGAAAAACCGTCGCAAACCACTGACGCTAATTTTTCCGTCGTAAATTTAAAAATACGTTTGTCGCAAGAACACTTCATTTGAAAAAAATAATTTAATTTCGTGGACACCTTAAGTATCGCGCTCCATATCAAACACTGGTCCATCAACATTTGGGTTTTTAGAAACTTCCCTCTTATTGATGACTCTTACATCGCTGTAATTCGGCTAACTATGATTATTTCGTTTTTACACCCCAAAATGCCTCCTCTCGTCTATCACAACAATACTCTGGACTGTCCAGTGCACTGCAAAATGGTTAAACGGTATATTTTCCTTTATTTGAAATTTAATTTTCATAGAAATTAACTAAAATATTGTTCCTTAGACACCATGTCTCCTGTTATGTATGATTTGGTGCGAACAAATGAATGCGTTTATTATCAGTTATTTTAGGGATGTAGATGCTGCATTCACACATCCAAATTTTAGACGATTGAAAAAGCTACAATTACCTACTCTGTCCCCTTGATCAACGTCCTCATTGACGGAACAGCTGGGATATGATTCAAATCCGTGGGTTGGTGCCTTCAGTTAATATGAGATGAAGTCGAGATCGATCAGTTTTCTGGGAATCTCATTCACGCGAGAAACTATAGAACATCCCGAAAAAGCTACCTCCTTTTCTTCATGATATTTACTAACCCTCGCGACACAGTATAACATTAGATTTGGCTGCCATAAAATATATATCCGTCGGACGACTCTTAGTTTTTGTCTAGTCTGGTGAATCACTCCTCGCTTGAAGAGATAGTGATGGAATGTTCAGGTTAGAATAATGGAAATAATAGAGCCAATAGTGAAAGGAACACACTTGTTTCTTTGGGAAAAACAATGGTGTGTGTGCTGAGTGACTTTGCTTGCACCGAGCACACACATATGGAGTATATGTATATTTTATTCTCTACGCATACAAAAGTCAGTGCGTGGGAAGAGGGCGGGGGCGAGGGGAGTGGGGCGGGGTTGGGCTATCGATTTGCTGCTGGTTTCCCTTCCTCCCCGATCCCCGCCCCCCCTCAAACTCTGCCGCTCTCTCCCCAGCCTTTCCGTACCCTTTTATCCCTCATTCCCGGACCCATATCCAACCCTCCCCTCGTACCGACGTCCCCCAACCATATCCTCAACACTCTGGAACTACTCCCCCCCACCCCTGCCCCCCTTTCCGCCGCCCACCCCCGTCGTGTGACCCTCTCACACCCTTATCCCTCTCCCCACTCCGACGGCGTAATAGTATCGCCCCTCTTTGCACGCGCGGACCGGAGTACCACACGCTCTCTCGCCACGCGCAAGTCGGATAGCACACATGCGGCACCCCGACGCCCTCCCCTCCGTGCCACGCCCCCCTTTCAGCCACCCCTGTCTCACCTCCCCACCCGCACCCCACCCCCCTCCCTTCCTGCCATACTGGCGAGCGGTGATGCGCAATTCAAAGGAAAGAATCACGTGCACTGATGCACTGAAAAATCTGCAAAATCAATTCGACGGTAGTAAATCAATTCTAATGGTACTAATGGATTGCAATTAAGGCTAGATTCTAGGAATCGGCGGCTGCAATGATGCAACTCATCTACGAATCAAAGTGCTTCATCAAGAGCTAGCACCTGTTGCCAATCAGTAATGGTCTGACGGGACCAAGATCAATGGTGAAGGTAAATATTTTAACACTTTCCACAAAATGCTAACTTACTTTAATGGACGTGTTTCGACTGCGAATGGATTCGCGCGTCGTTTACCACGGCGTTTAATTTGCGGGAAAGTTCTTGGATCTTCTTTTTTAATTTAATTATGCATTACCATCACCAGATCAAATCGGCAACAGTGCATCTAACTATGTTGGATGCATATAGTCTGTCCATTAAATCTAACGGAGTTTGCTGTACAATTGAAATATCGATGCTGATCCAAGTTTTGCCAAAGGATAGGGAAAAAGCAAAGTCCATATTTTCGTATCTTGTTGGTGACTATGGTCTATCGAGAGAGACTTTAAAGGGAGCATTAATTGTAAGAGAGGAAGCGGTCACGCGCTGTTGATTTCTTCAACGTGTGGTGGGGCAGAAGTGGTTGACGGCGGACAAACTGCGGTTGGTATCGTTCCGATCGTACAAAGCGTAATCTTGAAACTTCAGCTGCCCAACGTAGAAGTGCTTCATTCTGAGGAATAAATCCAAAGGTTGGTTCTTTATAGACGAGGGGTGGAGCCTATAAGGGGATAACTATTATCGGCCATGTCCAATGACCTGCCTCTAAAGTAATCTTTCATGCGCATTAATGACCTTGCTTCCCATTTAACCAACACAGAAAAAATTTGTCGAATCACCGGCGTTTCAAGAAAGATATCTTAGAATGAATATGTCTACATTTGATCTCAAATTGCACTTCCTCATGGGCATGAGCGAAGACCATCTTTCAAGTATTCGAGTTCCGGACAATAAAAGTGATCCATAATATCATTATCATATATTATTTAAAAAACTGAAATTTAAGTTGTAAAGTTAACTTAATGTGTAGCATATGCTTGGTACAAGTCTCATTTATTGACAACAGTGTTGCATCAACGCCAGCCATTGTAATTTGAAACATGTTCAGTGCGTCTACGCCTGCTTCGGAATTATAAAAACACTTTTCACGAAGGTGTTTCTTCGCATTAGGGAACAGAAAAAAAGTCACATGAGGCTAGGTACAGACTATAGAGTGAATTAGGAACACATTTCATGCATATTTTATGGCGGTAGCAGCGAGTTTACGGTTGGTGAGTTTCGCAGATTCCACTTTGCACAAGCACGTCTCAAGTGCAATGTTTCTCTTAGCAACGTGTGACCTTACAATGAATGCTTAAATATTTCTGATAATGCTTGTACCTTTAGTAGTCAAAATTTCATCACAATGACACCAGCGGTGTTAAAGTTGGCTTGCGTAAGGAGCCAGAAGGGAAATTTCTTTGGAGCGTATTGCTCGCCAAGTTTACCTCCATCGTTTCTGTAGGCCAACTGAACATTCTTCAAATTGCAACGGCTGCCGCTGGCTCAATGCTGGATAAAATCAGAGAAACTTCTACCACATGTAAATTGTACATTAAGTTTGCAAAAGTAAATAAAATTAATTTCACACAAAGGACGCAAATAACAAAATAATTATAACTTTTATTGAACAGGTTTCGTATTTTTTACCAAAACTTCGCCCAAATTGTCCCAAAATTAATATTAACCAATATTAAATGCCAGGGATAACTACATACATGTAATACATGGCATTATGATATGGTTATCAGATTGGAAACAATACACGTCCGGTTTCTTCGAGTATCATTTCAAACATAACATTGTATTGATAAATTTATAGACGTTCTTATACCATATAAAATAATACTCGTAAATCGCCGAAGTAAGGACGACTAATACATTCACGAAAACTCTTGCTTTAAATAAACACTGGAATATTGTGCTCAACACGTATTCTGCACGGTACTCGCAAAATAGAGCACTCGAAAACAATTAACATTACGTACATTTCTAACCATAAATTAAATATACTGTCATTAATACGGTACTTGAATGATTTCAGTGTTTTGAAAGGCAGTTTTACCCCCGAGGAGTGCGAATTGAGTTCTGCAAGGGTTAGTCATCACCAACACATGGTTTAGACACCACAAAAGGCGTAGTATACATGGAAAATGCCAGGTGACTCAGGAAGGTATCACTTAGATTATATTATGGTTAGGAATAGGTTTAGGAACAGTGTGATAAATTCGCACAGTTTCCCAGGAGCGGATGCGGACTCTGACCACAATTTAGTCGTAATGAAATGTAACGTTCGTCTCAAGAAGATAAGGCAAGGGCGGCGGGTGAAGAAATGGAATGTAGAAACATTAAATGGATTAACGAGGAAGGAGTATCAGCAGGCTGTATAGAAAATGATGGATGAGGGTAAAGAGCTGAGTACTATCGAAGAAAAATGGGAATGTATCATGAAAGGAATATCGGAAGCCGCAAAAGACACTATATAAAGATAAGAAAGGGCAGGAACAGGATAGGGATGTTGGACGGGATGAAAGGAGGAAAGAAGTACACAGAGATGAAGAGGGAACTGATGTAGAGTAAGTTGCTGGATTAGGTTTTGTTTGGAGTTACAAAATATTTATTTGATAGAATGCGTCCATCCAAAAACCTACCTTAACCGGTAGATTACCTAATAATATATATATATATATATATATATATATACATATATATATATATATGGACCCTCCCATGGACTACAACCTTGTCGTGGTGGAAGGGCTTGTGTGTTCCGATGACCCCTAGAGCTGTGCTGGCGGGAGTAATAATAATTACTCCTGGAAGGGTCACCCATGCCAGATAGGTCGAAGATTAGGAGCCAGACGAGAGGTAGTCCACGCAGCGTCTGTTCCTCAGTGAGGCGGCTGCAATGGCGTCTGACCCCAGTGGGGCGGCCATTAAGTGATGGTGTCACGTTAAAAACACTATTGAGGAAGGCAACGGGAAACCACCTCAATTATCATTCCCAAGAAAATATGATGGACGCAAAACAGAAATTGAGTCCTGGCAACTGCGGGACTCGGCCCAAGGGGCCGTGTGTCGTGCCCGGCAGCGGGGGAGGCAAGGCTTCCGCGGTCGTCATCCCACGAAATCCTTGCGGGGGAGAAATAACAGCAGCAGGACAGAAGATGCAGAAGAAGACGAAAGTAGTTAGAAAAGGAACCTGGAACGTCAGGACAATGTTGAGGAGAGGCAAATTAGAAAATATTAAGCGAGAGATGGAAAGAGGTAACATAGATGTTTTAGGCCTCTGCGAGGTGAGATGGAAGGATAGCGGGGATTACTGGAGTGACAATTATAGAGTAATATACAGCGGCGGGGACGAGAGCCAACGAGGGGTTGCCGTAATTTTAAATAAAGGGGTAGGAAGAAGCGTAGTCAACATAGAGCAAGCGACAGATAGAATTTTACTCGTAGAGATTAAAGCAGAGCCGACGAACTTGGTCATTATTCAGGTATACATGCCACCGAGCAACCACAAGGAGGAAGAAGTCGATAGGATGTATGATGAGTTAGAGGATATCATCGCGAGTGTTCCTGCAGGGAAACATTTGATAGTGATGGGGGATTGGAATGCGACGGTAGGCGAAGGAAGAGATGGTGGTGAGGTGGGGGACTATGGGTTAGGCACGAGGAATGAACGCGGGGAGAAAGCAATTGAATTCTGCAGGAGACAGGGGTTAGTCATCACTAACACATGGTTTAGACACCACAAAAGGCGTAGGTATACATGGAAAATGCCAGGTGACTCAGAAAGGTATCAGTTAGATTATATTATGGTTAGGCACAGGTTTAGGAACAGTGTGATAAATTCGCACAGTTTCCCAGGAGTGGATGCGGACTCTGACCACAATTTAGTTGTTATGAAATGTAATGTTCGTTTCAAGAAGATAAGACAAGGGCGGCGGGCTAAAAAATGGAATTTAGAAGCAGTAAATGAATTAACGAGGAAGGAGTATCAGGAGGCTATAGAGAAAATGATGGATGACGGTAAAGAACTGAGTACTATCGAAGAAAAATGGAAATGTATCAAGAAAGGGATATTGGAAGCCGCTAAAGACACTATAGGAACCGTTAATGGGAAAAGGATAAGGAAACCATGGGTAACGGAGGAGATGATTGCAAAGATGGATGAGAGAAGAAGATGGAAAAATGTAAACACAGAGTTAGGCAAAATGAAGTACAAAGAGTTAAACAATAAATTGAGAAGGGCCACAAATAAAGCAAAAGAAGAATGGTGGAAAACGCAATGCGAGGATATGGAAAGTTTACTGAAGAAGGGTGAAATTGGTGCTCTATACAGCAAGGTTAAGTTATTATCGGGAAGTAAGAAGGCAAGATGTGTGCTAACAGTTAAAGATAAATGGGGTAAGATAATAGTTGAACCAGGAAAAATCCAATAGAGATGGAAGGAATATATAGAAACACTGTATGGTAAAGAACTTAGGCCGACAAGGTTAGACATAGAAAAGGAACATGACGTAGAAGAAGATAGCTTAGGTCCAGGCATACTCGACGATGAAATAGAAAGGGCATTAAAGGAGATGAAAGCAAATAAGGCTGTGGGGGTGGACAATATTCCTGTAGAAATGTTGAAATGGTTAGGGAAAGGTGGGAAGAAGGCCATATATGGACTGATTCGTAGTATCTATGAGGAAGGAATCTGGCCGGAAGATTTTGTGAGATCGGTGTTAGTTCCTATTCCAAAAAAGGCAAAGGCTTCGTCATGTGAGGATTACAGAACAATAAGTTTGATATCCCACGCAGCTAAAGTTATTCTCAGGATCATCAACAAAAGGATAGAGAGTAAGGCAAATGATTACTTAGGGGATGATCAGTTTGGGTTCAGGAAAGGAAGAGGTACGCGTGATGCCATTGCAGTTATGAGATCACTAGTCGAGAGGAATATAGAATACAATCAGGACGTTTTTGCCTGTTTTGTAGATTTCGAAAAAGTGTTTGATAGAGTGAATTGGGAAAAATTAATGCGTGTATTGCAGAAAATAGGACTGGATTGGAGGGACAGGAGACTGATCCGCAACCTGTACATGTCTCAGACTGCTCAGGTGCGAGTGGGGAACGGAGAGTCCGGATGGGCAGTGTTAGGAAGAGGTGTAAGGCAGGGTTGCCCATTGTCACCGGTACTGTTCAACGTATATGTAGAGGAAATGATTAAAGAGGCATGGGAAGAACTGGAGGTAGGAATGAAAGTCGGAGGGGAATTCGTAAAATCGGTTAGGTTTGCTGATGACCAAGCATTAGTTGCTCAGTCAGCCAAGGGGTTGCAAGCATTGTTGAGTGAATTGGAGGTTCAGTGCGATAAATATGGGATGAGAATAAATATTAATAAAACAAAGGTTATGCGATTTTCCAGAAAGAAAAAGGCTAAGCTAAATATTAAAATAGGAGGGGAAAAAATAGAGCAGGTAGAACAGTTTACATATCTCGGAAGTGTTAGATGCTGCCACAGGCGGAATGTCAGGCAAGGGGAGAACTATGCTAGTTCATTTCTCCAGAACCCGGCTTAAGTTTCTCTCCTATGCGTTGTTTCGGAGCTACAGTGTTATTTCCTCGTCCCTGGACGTAATTCCAGCGGCGATGGAGGCGCAGGGGGCGAGGTCCCTTCGCCTCGGCCCAGAATGTCCACACCCAACCCTCGGTTCCTCTCCCTCTCTCCTCCTCCCGAGGAAGCGGAGAGCGGTGGTGTGAGGGGAGTTGGAGGAAATAAGGAAATGGCTCCCCCGGAGTTCCTCGCGTCGATCACGTCGTCTCCGGCGCCTATTTACTCCAAGCGGTGATTAATTGTTTTCTAAAGGGGATCGGTCGCGGGGCGGAAATTAGTTCCCGAAGCAGTCCGCCCAAACTTTATAATTCTCCCACAAGATTTAATTATTGTCGTCGTCGCTGGAAGCGATCATTGGACGGGTTGAGGGCGAAGCCGCCCCTCCGCGACCCCCGTGTCGCAATTTGGGTCGGGACGACGCAACGAGGAGTCGGTGACAGGGTAAACTACCCCTCTCCCTCCTCCCATCTCCCAAATTGCCTCATTGAAGATGGGCCACGACGGATTAAGGTGACTGTCGAGGATTAAACATTGCCGTCTCTCTCTCTATCTTCACTGAAGACGGAAATCCTCATGGAGCCGAGAACCAAAGTGAATACGTCAGGGCATTGCATAATTTGTCTCCAGTCGTTTTTAAGGCTAGAACTAAGACCATTGTTAGTAATTTATGCCAAAAGAACGACAATACCATGACACTTAGCTCAGCCTGCAGCATTGATCAGTTTGATATGTCAGATTGGTATGCATTTGTGGGTTTTAAATATGGTTTTACGCTCTATTACGGGTGATGACCTAACGCCCCCGCCACACGTCCTTGCGGCGGATTGCGGGTATCTATGTAGCTATAGACATGTCCCATTACATGAAAAAAATCAATGGTGTTTGGATTCACTCCGTGAAACAGCTCCATATCGGAATACAATCAAAAACTCTCCAGTACACAAATTTATGTAATATTCACGGCCAGGGTTTCGTCCTGTTGTGGCATATCACGGCGTCACGTCGTGACGCAACGTGGCGTAACTTTAAGATCTCACGACACAACGAAACTCTGGTCGTACAAATTAAATTATTTTGTTAAACTCTTAAGTTTGTTATTATATTCCAGTGAAAGTCATAAAATAGTATTTAGATACTTAAAATTTCCAGTCTTCAGTTATTTACCGCGCACTCGAATCCTTTATCTCACAACTTAATTATATTTAAAGATATTCTACCGTTTGAGGTAGGACTTAGATGGACACAGATTGTACCGCCATGTATTTCTCTGCCTCTCTTAATGAAACTCAACCGTACACCCGATATTGCTACAAACCCTTCTTCAATTCCGCAAAGCTGCCTTCACTCTGTGCATTCCATCAACCCCATCCTATTCCGATCCCTTCCTCGCTTACCTAACGTTCTCCCGTTTACATCATAGTTTCAACGCCCCTTCGTCCACCACAAAGTCTCTGCATCCACCAATGGATTTCTCCCAACTCTGCCGTCCTTCTTGTTCCCTTCCTTGATTTTTTTCATTTGAATTCATTTAACTTTTTTATTCTTCTCTAAAACCACATTTCTAAAGTATTAAATCTTCGCTCATTATATTGCTTCAACGACCATAGTTCCGCACCGCAGAAAATCACGCTCAAGTCAAAGATTTCATTTATCTTTTTTTAACATTCTTTCTTAACGTCCCTATCATCAATTCCTTCCGTATCCTCGAGAAAGATTCTTTGCTAAAGCAACTCTTTTTCTCATGTGCCGACTACTTTACTACTGATAATTTTCGTTTAAAACACTCCCAAACAACTGATTCACCAAGTGTGGTCAAGATTCACCTGACCTCATATTTTAATGTTTAAATTAGCTTTCGCATTTCTCAAAAACCTTATAACCGTAGTTTAGATCACATTTATTCCCATTCCATACCTAACACAATGATTTTTAATGTGCTCAAACAACGACTGTACCCCTTGACTGACTGGCTAACTAAAGCCTGATCATCCGCAAGCCTAACTGATTTTATGAATTCCCCGCAGTCTTTCATTCCTATATCCAGTTCTTCACATACATACTTTACTATTTCTTCCAAATATACGATGAAAAGCCCGTATAATGATGAACTTCCTTGTGTTATCCACATTCCTAACATTGCTCATGAGGGCTTCCTATCGGATACTTTCACCAGAGCTGCCTGAGACAAGTACAGGTTACGAATAAGTCGCCTATCCCTAAAATCTACTCATACTTTCTGCGGCACATTAATTAATTGTACCAATTTACTTTCTCAGATTGTGTCTCAAAATCTACGAAATAAACAAATATATCATGATTTTACTCTGTGCTCCTCTATAGCAGTGACTGCAATGGCGCGTGCCTCTCCCCTTCCTGAATCCAAACTGATCACCCCCTAAGTATTCATTTGTCCTCCCTCCATTCTTTTACTTATTATCCAAAATACCACCCTGATACACAATACTGATACCTAAATACCAATATTAGCTCTTCTATATGCCTCACATAGCCTTACCCTTTATTGGGATGGAAAGTAATGTGATCTGAAGAAATCTTTCGGCCAAATTCCTCCCTCATAAATGCTACGAATTAGTCAATAAATATTCTTCCATCCAAGTTTTACTAAACCCGTAAGACGTTCCGGACAGATTTTATTTATCCCATGGCCTAATTCTATTTCAATATTCTTAATACCCTTTGTATCTAACAATCTCGTATGCCTGAACTCCAACTATCCCCATTTATGTCATACTCTCTTTATTTGTCATAACCTCGTGGCCTAATATTTTTACCACATAGATTGTCTACGTATTTCTTCCATCTCTCATGAATCTTTTCTGGTTCTGCTAATAACTTTCCTAAGGAATCTCTAAGAGGTTGCAAGGATTTTTCCTTCCTACTTCCTCCTAGTTCTTGCACCTTTCCATATATCACACTCAACTATCCTTTCCTTTGTAATCCCTCCATATCCTCGCACTGCATTTTCCACCAAGCTTTTTTCGTCCTATCAGTTTTTCGTCTCAGTTTATAACGTTTCTCCTTAAATGCTTTTCTTCGCCCAATTATGTACAAGGTTTGTACAAAATGTATTGGAGGAAAGTTTCGGAAAAATAGATTATATTCAGGTATTGCTATGCTAATATATGCCCCAAAATTCTTCGAAGTTCATCTCTTGAGCGTCGACCAACTTTTGCCAGCGACTTTTCCTCGGCTTTCTGGTAGGCGGATTCCGGGAAATTTTCAGTGATAGTGGCATGTGCACTGTTATATTGTCAATGCATATTCGATCTGCAATCATGCGCACACTGAAATGATGGTCTGAATTTAGTACTTCACGCACACGTTACACGTTGTAGTCGATTCTTGACGTCGAAAGCCGTCCAGCGGGGGCTCAACCTCCACACTCTCTCGGCTGTCTTTGAAGAATTTGTGCCACATAAAAACTACAGATTGTAACAGCTTAACGTCTCCGTATCCGATTTCCCCAGTCCAACTCACAAAATTTGATGGGGTACTGCTGTTCAATCGTTCGCTGCATTTTGAGCTGCCACCGAGTCACTAGAAAAGGGCCCACTAAAAACCCGATCTAGCCTGAGCAAACGCTCGCAGGCGATTGGCGCGTAGCGCGTTGAAGGTCAGATTCTCCACCACCGACCCTGTCCCGTGCTAGTTCGCTGCAACGAAACGTTACGTCAGAAAAAAATGGTTTCCGATACTTTTCATTTCATCTTTGTATGTACACTCTCATAATAATTTTGGATGTAACATATGCTTTCCTAATCATTTTTTCTTTTATACCCCATCTTCTGTTCTCATTTATTGTAAGTGTTTCCAATGTCACCTGATAACACGAAAGGAAAATCTCAAGAGTTTAGAGTACATTTCTCTCAACCGAAGTCACTTGTAGACCATATAATGCCATCAGTGTCACGGTATGACGACATTAAAATTATTAGTAAGAAAAACTAACATAAAGATGATCATCTTTTCAGAATTTTAAGACCTTCATGGCATACGTCAATACTAAGCCACATGGATGAATTGATGGTCATGGACTGCGCATATTCTAAACAATATTCTTTGTCGAAAAGGTTTCGATTGGAGGAGAGGCTATTGGGGCCAGAATACGATACGAAGAAGTCAGGTAAAAAGCAAACGTGAAAATGTGAACGAGTAGAGAGATGTTGAAACCGTTTACGAAGGAGAAGGGTTTTGGTTATGAGAGGGAGGGAAAGGCCGATAAAATACAGGAATTTTCTTCGGCAAGAACTCTGATAGAATTGATGACCAGCTGAATAAGGAAAAAGTTAATTATATTATTTCGAAAATCTTTCAATAACTTTGCATCAGATGAGCATTAGTAGTTATGTGCCGGCTATGTCTATAAGCTACCGCAAATTAAATATTGCCCATTCAAGTGACCAAAGGCAAAAATTAGCCTTGGAGGTATCCTTCAGAATTTCATTTCACTTCTAAATAGGTCCTTTTCTTATGTGAGTAACATTCTGGCCACCCGGGCGCGTCTACAGCAGCATTCATTCCTCAAGCTATGGCGTCACTTGAAGTTGATCAATACCTACGCACTTCCTTACTCGGGAACCCCGGTTCATGTATGCATGACGGCACTCGCGATATTCAAGAATTAGGGAACGGAAAAACGACGTTATTTGCCAGAATTATTTTAGAATGATTGGTCCCTGATGAACATTGATAGCTAATTAAGCAGAATGGAGTGTTTTTTTTCAAATTCTTTATTTGGCGTAGGTAAGATCATACGCATGAAAAAAGAGTTTTAAATTTCGACGAAATTATTCATTCAGAGAATGGATGAAATGATACAGAGATGAACGAGCTCTGAACGACATACATCGTAACAGCTGTGAGATATGCTTGACAACCATAGGTTAATGATTATTACGTATAATGAGTCACTACGAAGTGATACAGTCTTAAATGGGCAAGAAGAAGTAAAAGAATAAAGAGCAGGGCCGTGGCGCAGGTGTAATATACGAGTGAATGAAGACGCAAATAAACGCATTTCACAAGGAGATAAGGACTAGGGAAAGTGAATTAGCTAGATAGATGGTATAAACCGATCCTCGGAGAGGTTAGGCAATGAGGGCGAAACAACGGAAAAACCAGAAGATTTAACGGTGATTTCTTTCTCTATGAAACAGTTAGGGAGGCTTTTAACGTATTCGCTTGATCCAAAGCGAGAGTATTTTTTGAAATAACATTTTTAAAGTGCTATGACGTTAGTCCCAGAGTGCACCGTTGATTCGGACGGAGGCACGCAGCGCGGTAGCGTCAAGCCGGGAGATGAGCCACTCACTCGCCCCAGGACACATCGAAACGGATGCGTCGTCCGCATCACTCCGGCGCCGCCCCCCGCCTCCCCACCCCCCTTGGTGCGTCGCGGCGGCCGCATCGCGGTCTCGGTATTTTTCCACCCCCAAAAATGAAAAACCGCAAGTTCCCCTCCCAATCCTCGTTTCGCACGGTCGCCGTCTCGTGATTATTCCCTCTCGTTGACTCTCTACCCCTAACCCCCTTTCCCTCTCTCTTCCGATCGATCCAAGCGCATCCCATACACACAAGCCCCCTTCTCCCGCTCCCCCCCCCACACACACCCAACTGACAGATGCCTTCGAGGGTTGCCTCCCACAAAACCTGTCTACATTGCCCCGTTCAACCATGCCGTCAGAAAGAACGCACGCCGATGGAACCCCTCTCCGCCATCTATGCTTCATCTCCCTTAACTAAGGAATCAGGTTATACCAACCCTCTCCCCATCTCTCTCGTGCTCTTTCGTATCTCCAATCCCAGCTCTCACGCACCGGCCTTCCCCACTCTCTCTCTCCCTCCCCTCTCGCCCCTACCGTCCCCGTTCGTTTTCGCCGGCAAAAAATCCCCTTTACCGCACCTCCCGAGGGTTTGTTCTTCCGCCAAATTTGGCGCCCATAACGGGGCTTGGCTGTCTGTCTAAAGTAGTGGGCCGAGCAGAAAGAAAAAGGAAATGGAAATTATTAAGAAAAAAAGAAAATCATCTTCCACGAGATTTACAAAAGTACGTATGCACGTGGTATTCTTCCTGGATGGAGGGAGAGGCGGGGAGCTTGAAGATGGGCACTCGACGAAATATGTCGTTCGCGTACCCAAACGCTCCACAGATTAATCGATGAGCTAACATTCAGCGACACGGAGGGAAAGACGAAAAGTTACAATTCGCCAAGTACACCTGTACGACGGGAAGAGACCGGTAACGGTTAGGATGCTGACGGTACTCCCTGATGTTCCATTCAGGGAATGGATCCACATTCACGCGGGGGCTCAAGGCGTCTTTTGAGGGTATTGGATCAGAATTAACAGCGGCATATTGAGAACGAGCAGAAAGGATTAAATTTTGGAGGAAATCCGGACAGGAATCGTTAATACCAAATCAAAGCTATGAATAACTCACGCGCGCAAGTTCCTCGAATGAGACTAAACATCATGAGCTTGGAAAATACCTATTGCGGGATAATAAAAATAAAGCATACGTTTTGCTAATTATGATTTAGGCGCTTGGTCATAGTGAACACATGTGAAACTGTAGGTTGGCTCATTCTATTGGTATTCTCTTTGATTAAAGCGGCACCATGTACTCTGGGTGGAGCATTTCCCATGCCTCACGAAGCCATCATTGATTTTGCCCTTTGCAGCAAGCCAACCGATCGTAACTAACACGCCTCTGTCAGCTAACAAAACGGAGATATCACGAATGCCATACGGGGATCATTAATTCTCGCTCGCTCGCAACAATGGATGTCGTGGAATCCATTCAATTGCGTACCTCAACGATCATATTAAAATTATAATAATTCTTCCTCCGACTAGCACACACTGAGTTTGAAAATGAGAAGGACACTGACACCATGTTTGGGAAAAGAACACTGTGACAAGAGCACGATAGTGCCTTGATCCAATGATTTTGATTAGCTGCAAATACCATTGGGTATGAGAACCATCACTTCACCATTATTTCCATTTTTATTGGAAGTGGGAGAGGGTTAACTGGTTGGGTGACTGGTTTACTGGCTTCCCAGGTTTAATTTTAATGGTTATTGAAAATTTCAATTTTATACAAATAGAATTCTAGACTTGGGTGCCGTGCCGAAGCAATGTTTAAATGCTATACTGCCTTCGTTGTGAGCTTGAATGTGTATCTGTGGTTGCCGTCTCTGGGGTTTGTCTCAACCAAACGTATTTTCTCTGAAAGTTCCATTTAACTTCACTGTTGACTATGGCGAAGTGGCGAATGGCGAAAATTACTCCATGGTATAACAACTATTAATTTCAGGGTAAAGTATTCCTTCACACCATATACAACCTAGGAGTTAAAAGACAGATTATATATATATATATATATATATATATATATATATATATATATATATATATAAATAAAAGAAGTAATAAGAAGAATCATCAGATTTGGATATCAAACGAGTCAAGTTAAAAGTGTAAGGAAAGTAACATGCTCCGGTCCGTAGATGGTATCGCAGTCGTAGCAAAAACGCAAGGAAACTTATAATCAACTATTGAAACTGCGGACCAAGTACTTTGGGAATATAATATGAGGACCAACAAGAAAACAACTAAAATCCTTGTGCGTGGAAGAGAGAAGCTACAAGCAGATATCACAAATCCAGGAGTGACGCCTGAGCGAGTGGAATCATTCAAATAGCTTAGCAACGGAATAACTTAAGTTGGAAGAAGTTTGACCAACGTCAAGCGAAGCTAAAGCTAATTAGCTAAAGTTACGAAGGAGTGCAATTATGGAAGAGGTAATCTCTGATCGGAATACAGCAGTTGCTACTGTATTCACAAAACATGAGGTTGCAAACAAGGATGAAGTTCGTCAAAATATTCATATGGAGCATGACACTGTACGGATCAGAGACATGGAACCTAGAGAGAGCGGACAGAGAATAAAAGTCTTTGAAACATGGTGCCGGAGGAGAATGCGGAAAATTAAATGGACAGAACATGTGAGGAACAGGGAAGAGCGTCCATACAGAAGAGCAGAAGAGGAAAAGACAATATGGAGAGAACACAATGGCAAAGAAGAACTAGATGGATTGGATACATATTGGAGCACAATAGATTAGCTAGGAGCATAATAACATCTCTTACACAACGGCGTTTCCAATATAGATTAAACTTATTAAAAACATTTAAAGATGGGCCCTTTTCCGATGACATGAAGGATATAATACGAACCCCAACGTATTACGGTCGAAGGGATCACGAATATAAGACCAGAGAGATAGTTTGCAAGACTGACATGTTTAAAACGGCATTTTTTCCAAGAACGATAAGGCACCAGAATGTTTGTAGCCGAAATTCCCTAGGACAAAGTTCATTACAATAAGTATTAACGTACAAGTTAGGGACTGCGCTAGGATATGTGTGTATGTATGTGTATATATATATATATATATGTATATTTTAATATATGTATATATATGTGTGTGTGTGCGTGCATATATATATATGTGAATATGTATATATAGTATGTATCTAGTTTTTCTTACAGGTTCTACCCACCATTCCTCACCTAACCCACAACCCCCTCAACCCTTACCCTTCCCTCATGGTGCTACACCCCCTGCCACACACCTTTTTGGTGGCTCGCAGGGTATTTATGTAGATGTAGATAAGGGGAAATTGAAGTGAATATACCGCGAGGAAGACCAAGAGACAAGTAAAAAATTACGAAAGACATAAAACAAGGAAGCTATCAGAGGGTGAAGAAATGAACACTGAATAGAAAAAAATGGAGGGAAGCAGTGAACCAATCTTAGGATTGAAATACTGATGAGGAGGATGACCACCTTATACTTGTGTTGCGAATCGATCTACGGGACACGTCATGGGGACACGTCTGTTTAATATTCGCTTCGGTTCTAAACGGCATTCGACAAATGCTAAAGGAGGCTTATGGAGAGTGTGTCATTCCCTACAGTGCAGCTGGAGGATGGCTTTTAGTGTTTAGAGGGAGTAAATGATTTGTAAGGAAGGACCACTCTCTTACGGAAATACACATTAACACTGCTACTGCCATTTTGAGAGAAGATTGTCGAACAACTTTGAAATTACACATGAGGCTTGTTTTGGTGCGGTGGGTTCCTCCGTAGCCACCGCGATAACCTCACGAAAAAAATGTGATGTGTTTCACATTCTTCTTAAGGCCCTGACCACATATTATATATCGGTATTGCACTCATTGGCTGAGGAAAGGTTTCAGCGTCCCATCCAGGAAATGTTAAATGTACTTTTATGTGGAAGTCTGTGTGAATGTACTGACTACATCTATAACCAACAGAACCGTCAGAGCACTTGATTACGATGTGTGCTCAAGTTCTCAGGTCACCGAATATTTTCTATAAAATAAGTTATAAGGTCACCCCATTTTCTCGAGACTGCAAATAGATAGGAGGATGATCTTGAGCTTAAAATACGCGAGAAATCTTTATTAATATAAGAAGTAGATGGATGCACCGTTCTATTTACACAGTTTGCATATCTGCCGATGAAGAGAGCAGCGTATTCGATAATTAAAAAGTGAAATCGTTTGTTGCACAAGAATAATCATCCGTTTTCATCACCTGGGTGCATTAGGGTCCATCGAAATTCTTCGTCAGTAGAGTGAGACATTTGATGATGGTGCTATGGATGTGTGTAAAATGCGCGTTCGTAAGAAATTGACATTCGAAGAACACTGAACGTTTTGCGGCGACGAAACCATGAAGCCTCGCTCAAGAACCAGCTGGCAAGGAAGAATGAATAAACGAGAGGGCTATGTTGCCATGGAGGAGAGTCGATCACTTGTGAGTAATATCGCCCCTACTCATGGCATTTCCGAGAGATATAAGCAGCCCATCCTAAAAATGCATATATTTTATCGACGCCATCTCGAATGTTGACCGACGAATAAAAAAAAGCGATGGTAGCTGTTTTTTCCATTCAATTTATGCATCCTTCTCAATCCTTTCCAATTTTTCCTTCCATCCTTCCAATTTATGCAAGGATTTAATCTATAATTTAACCTTCGCTCCGAGAGTGATTCCCCATTTAGAGCCTCTAATATTTCTGTCACGCTACTCAGTTTCTCATAACGTTTCAACATTTGTCTTTAGCCCTTTCATCACACTTCCCCATTCAGACATAAATGGTGATTTCTTTTCATCAATTGTGACAATAGATGAAACAACAATAGATGACGTTATTCAATCCGGAAACGAAACGATCGTCTACTCAACGGAAGTACATCGACCCACCGCCAACGAAGAAATTCCGGGTCATGACGAGTGCTGAAAAAAAGATTGTGGCCATGTTTTGAGAAAACAGAGAGAGACGTACTCCTCACTCATCGTGTTCCAAAGGGCGCTGTGGTGCCGGCTGCACAACACAAACATGTTTTTGGGGACAAAGCTCCTTCCAGCATAGCAAGAAAAATGACTGAAAAGGCTGCAGGTGTGCTTTTCCATCAAGGAAGCCATCCAACTCATCAAGCGTTAACTCAGTGGTTTCTTCGTAAGAGCAACTTTGAAGTGGTGTTTCATGCTCTCTACTTTCCTGGCCACGATCCGGGGAATTTTTAGTTTTTTTTTTCCAAAGATAAAGGACACTCTCCGTGGACGCACATTTTCCACTCACTTCTGCATGAACAATTTTCCAGGGGACGAAAGGGACTCCTAGAAAAGTGTTCCTGGCGGCCATGGAATCATGGAGTCATGGTTGTAAAAAATGTGTTCGTCTTTGGGGAGATTATTTTGATATTTAACAGAAGTTTCAACTTTCTGTTGAGAATAATTTATCATTAAAAAACTAGGGAGATCTTAGAAATTGAACGAATTCGTGCTCTAAAGAAACTACTTCACCATTTCCAAAAGCATTTTTCAAAGAAACTAAATACTTTTAAAACGGGAATTTTGATCTCAAGTAACGTAATGGTAGCGCTGAAAACTTCGACTGGGGCTGATCGTTAATCTAAACACTTATGGCAACACTCTTATTTATTTAGCCTTAGCCCAAAAACAGGACTTTTTGGCCTTTAGATCGGACTATTAACAGTGAAAAGAATGGAGGCGATTACAAAAACCCAAGCCCTAAAAAAGTACAATAAAAGGATCACTCACACGTTATATCCTGATAATTTCGACGAACTCGAACTCCGTCTTCTTCGGAAGATTAGTTAAGACTGAGGTATGTGGGACAGAAAGAGAAGGGGACGAGGGAGGGGGGAAAAACAGGTGGTGGGGGAGGGGTGAATATATATATCTTTGAAATTGACGCTCTCCGGCGACGCACAAACACACCTGATGACTGACCTGACATCTGATGACGACGGGCGAGGCCGTCGAAACGTCATTACATACCATGAGTGTCCTTGCTTTATTTTTCTGTGTGTTGAATATTTTGTATCCGTGTGATTGTGCGTTTATATGTATATGTATGTATGTATGTGTGTGTACAAACACACGGGCGAAATGGAAAATATTTTCCATGCCTCTAAAAATCTATCTTTGGCGTACAACTGTAGGTATTTTATAATAAAGGTGATATATATACATACATATATATACATATACATACATATATATATATATATACACTTTTTTGGAAAACCCACAAACGTGTAATGTAAATTCACTGATAGTCATAACAAACACAGAAACCAAAACACACAAAAGAGGGACTCACTGGTACTCGAATTTTCGGTGGTCCAACCACCTTTCTCAAGAGGAATTAGGAACAGAACTGATATATATATATATATATATATATATATATATATATATAATAAAATACCTGCAGTTCTAAGCCAAAGGTATTTTTAGAGGCATGGAAAATATTATTCATTTGGCCTCTTAAGTAAAAAATTTGATCAATTGAATATGATTCAAGACGGAGAGGGTGACACAGAGAATGCCAAACTCAGATCGTAGAAATAAATAAGAAACCAGTGGAGAGAGGGAGACAAATCGAACGGAGTTTCGCACCTGCTCTCCTTTGCCTGGATCCATAACTTAGACCCCAAAGATTTGAATGGATTGGAACTCTGGACTTAGAAAAACCTATATTTGGGCTGAAATCGGACGTATTTTTCGAAACGACCCGAGGAGAGTGAGACGGGGAGAGAATCGGAGTGGGAATGCCTGGAGGGGGTTGGCGGGAGGCTGCGCAGGCGACCCTCCCGACCGCGATGGAATGACCACCAGAAATGGAGCCGCGATCTCCGGGGCAGGCCAAGTGGGGTCTGGCCGCTTGCGCCGGGGATGAAGGGGTTTTGGGGGAGAAGAAATCTCGCTAATTTCCGCTCCAGCTTACTCGCTCCTTTGTTTCATCCCGTTTCGGCTCGGCGGGGGAGATTGGGTTGGTTCACGGGGAGTTCCTGCAGGGGAGGAGGAGGAGAGGGAGGGAGGAGGGACACGCGACGGAAGGAGGGTGTTTCCAAAGGACCATCCGAAGAGAGAGAGAGAGAGGGATAACCGGAGTTAATACGAATATAAAGAACGACCCATAGGAGGTTGGTTTTGGTCCACGCTCGGCTCTCGGTGAGCCATTTAACGACCCCCATGGCGCCACTGTCGAAGAAGTGGGACTTGAGTGAGAGTTGGGGATAAACTTTTAAAGCCAACCCCCAAGGCCGCATAATGTACCCATTGCACATAAACTTATTTTTTGCATGCGTATTGGGTTATTATTGTGTTGCCAGTAGTTTTCATTTTTGTCCGAATATCCTTGAATAAGAGAGGAATCCGTTTCAAAATCGAAATCTTGCCGGCGATAAGGTTATTATGCTATGGATTATTATCCCGTTCGTACTATAAATATAAAAATACAAATACGAATATTACATATGTGTATTTGCACACATACATTATATATATGTGTGTGTATGTATGTATATATATACAAAGAAAACTGAAAGAAAGTTTTTGTTCGCTAGCGCTATCTAGCTTCTCTGTTTAAATTAATATAAAAAATTAAATATTATATATATTAAAATATAATATATTATACGCATTTGTATATATATAATATAAAAATAAAAAATAATAAAAAAATAACTAAAAATAAATATAATAAAAATTATATAATAATTATAATATAAATAAATATAATAAAATTATATATATATATATATATATATATATATATATATATATATATATATATATATATATATATATATATAATACATATACATATTTGTGTCGTCGCTGAAGAGGTTTCCTCTGGGAAGATATATATATATATATGTATATATATATATATGTATATATATATATATATATATATATATATATATATATATATATATATATATATATATATATATATATATATATATATATAAAATACATATACATATTTGTGTCGTCGCTGAAGAGGTTTCCTCTGGGAAGATATATATATATATATATATAATTCACTAAATAGTCATAGCAAACACAGAAACTAAAACATATTAAAGAGGGACTCACTAGTTCTGGAATTTTCGGTGGTGCGACCACCTTTCTCAAGAGGAATTAGGAACAGAACTGAGGCAGAGGAGAGCCCGAAAGCAGTGGTAGGAAGGAGAAGGGGGAAAATGGGGGAAAAAAGAGGGGAAAAGAAAGGAAAAGGGGGGAAAAGGGGGGGAAGGCATTCGAGGTGAGGGGTTTGGAGGGGTAGTGTATGGCGCGGGAATTTTAAAAAAAGGTGGGGATGATATGGAAGTTGTTGGGGGTGGAGGGGGATAAAATTATATGCATAAAGGGGGCAATTAATGTCTAATATTAATGCCTGGGCGATTCCAGGAATCCAAGAGCCAGATGAAGGCTAGTTCTAATGTTTTGAGTTTCAGTGGAGGGTCTGAGTGTGGGAGGGATGCTAAGACGGATACTTTAAAACATTGGTCGCCTCAGTTCTGTTCCTAATTCCTCTTGAGAAAGGTGGTTGCACCACCGAAAATTCGAGAACTAGTGAGTCCCTCTTTAATATGTTTTAGTTTCTGTGTTTGCTATGACTATTTAGTGAATTTTATTGTGCACGTTCGTGGCTTTTCCAAGAAAGTGAATATATATATATATATATATATATATATATATATATATATATATATATATATATATATATAACTTTTGGACGGCACAATAGAACACAGAATAAAACAGATAACACGTAAAAGGACACTCACACTGTAGATGATTTAAGCTTTCGGCCTACTCCAAGGCCTTCTTCAGGTCAGACTGACTATATATATATATATATATATATATATATATATATATATATATATCTTCTCAGAGGAAAACTATTCAACGACGACACAAATATGTATATGTATTATATATATATTATATTATTTTATATTATATTTTTATACATAAACTTTGATTAAAAGTATATCTTAACACAGAAATACCAAGGACACTCACGTATATATGTGACGTTTCGATGGCAAGGCCGCCATTTTCAGAATATATGTATGTTTTTATACGATGTATGATGTCGTCGAAGTAACACGGAGGTGTTGAATAAAATACTTGGACAGCAACAAACAACATAGGCACACATAAAAAGAACGCTCAACCGTTATTTCTTGGTAATTTCGATGGAAGCTAGCTCCGACTTTCTCGGGAGAAACGATGGTATTCAGCATTTGGAAGCATTATTTCCAAGAGAAATTCATTTATCACAATTTATTATAACAATAAGGTGGAGGAAACAATCCTGAATTTTTGACGATGTATGCATTAATGTACATTATTTAAGATTTTTCATAAATTGATCCATCGATAAGTTATTGGTTATGCATAGGGTGTAAGACATTTTAAATACCTAGACTAATGATGGATTCCCTTATTTCCAAAGTAATAATTAAGCATGAGAAACCATTACTAATATAAATGCCCATGCCTATATATTCTAACTAATACGTAATTCCTTTACCTTAGTCCTGAATTGCTCACGTTGCACATCCAGGTACTCTGGGTACACTTGCTGGCATGTTGCATATGGGCTCCGGAAACGTAATGCTCTTACTTCCTCTCCTTAAGTCCATCGCCATGACGAATAACTTGTTGGACATAGTTACGGGTTCTTAAAAATATATTTCCAGTTAATACTTCAACGGCGCGCGGTTACATCACCTCGGAACCGAAACGAGGCAGGCAAATGAGATGTCACCCTAAAAGAAGGAAAGAAAAAAAGAATTTCAAGGGAGGGGCATCACATAAAACATGGCAGACTGACTGAGATTTTCGCGGTAACTTTGTGTGAACATTTTTTAACAAACAGCACGTAATTACAATGGTTAATTCCACACCTTACCTACGATGCATCTACTATAGTTTGCGGGTCGAGAAGTATGTTCTTGCCATCTCGCACGAATACGAACGAAAGGGGAGGTCTTTGTTTGATTAAACATATGCACCAGCACCCACAGCTTAAACCTTCAGAACATTTTGGATTGCGTTCCCTATGACATCTTTGGACCGATTCATTCATTTTAATTTATTATTCCTTAGCAAAGCTGCCGACGTTACAGAGGAAAGCTCGCGGATGAGCTGGATGAGAGTTCGCGGATTCTAGTTTACACCAATATTGCCAAATTACAGCACTTCCAGGATATAATATAATGCCGCTTTAAGGGAATCTTAAAAAAACAGAACTTTCAAAACAATTTTACAATCTCTTATTTTCTCTGAAATAATTTTACTATAAAAATCTACTGGTATGATACATTTTATATTTTCAAATATACTGCATTTATTCGCTGGTTTTGGAGAGGTGCTAACGGTAGTCAAAAATAGAAGACTTGCCTTGGTGGAACTGCAGCTTGTATAAATAAAACAAATTGGTATATTCTGAAAAAATTATTATTTATCGACCGCGGTTTCAACGATATAGCGCCATTATCAACACAAAATGTCAATTTAAGACTTAGTAAGACTGTTTTCTTGATAATGATGGGATGGCATCGAAACCGTGGTCGACATGATTAATTTTAACTGTGTGGAATAGACCAAGTTCTTAATTTCGAGCACGCTACCATTTGGATTGGTGAGCACGATTGGTTCCACCGACTGGAATTAATGAAAAAAGCGTACAACTAAAGGAAACCGATCATCGTGGTCGAAACGCATTCACGAAATGAGGGGGAATCACGGCACGGAAGCATACCTTAGAGTGAAAAAATCAATACAGGTTGGAGGAATTATTCATTTTTATTTTGCATAAATAGTCATAGAGAATATTTATACATCTTCTTATCCTCCAACGAACTCCAAATTCCATCTACAATACATTCGCACGTATTCCTGAGTGCGTATCATATATTACCTACGGCGTGGTAGTATAATGGAAAGAATGTTCGGCTACTTTCAGGAGGGCCTGAATTCGAATCTCGGTAACTTTGTACGCCATCAGACTCACCACAGTTGCGTAAAAGGGTACCAGATTTCCTTGGAATCCGCTGTTGGCGGAGAGAAAGGAACTGCCCTGTCTACCTCCTCATCACCCACCAATACATGGTGCATTATCACGCGTCGCAGGGCTTGGTACGAGGGAGCACCACCCTAAAAAATATGAAAGCAACTTCAGATTGATTGCTATGGCTTGGTATTCTCATCTCCTTAAGGCATTTTGCAATTTATGGGCCCGGAAACGAACTCATTACAAATCTATCCACAAGAAATATATTCCTCTCATGCCCCGAACATTTGCTCATTTATTATTTCATAGTCTAAGGTTTGAGGTAGGTTTTGGATGCACACATACTCAAAGGGCCTTCATTTCTTAGCTTCGCTCGTAAGACACCACCTGACGCACTATACTACAGTAAAAACAAACCCTTCTTCAATTCTGAATACATTCTACTTTCCGTCATGCCGTCCGACATACGTATATTCCTTTCCTCCGGCCACCTCGCCTGATTAATGTTCTCCCCTATACCTGTCTTCAACATTTAATTGCCGACGAAAATGCTCCGTATCCGCCTTTCATATGCTTCTTTGTATTTCTAAAAAATGGCTTTATGACTCCCATACGTTTAAAATTACTAACGTGTCATTTTAATATAATATAGCAGACAGCATATTTCAGACAATGCCGAAGGATCGGAAGTTTATTAAATTTTATCAATAATAGTGGCAGACTAATTTGTAGAAATTAAGCATTAGGCAAGGTAATCTACCGGTTAAGGTATGTTTTTGGATGGACACAACTATCAAATAAAAATCAAGCATATTGACGTTAATTAAATGTTTATTTTATGCAGCTATTTATTTGCTAACAAGCGTTTAAATGCTTATCAGGTCCAATAAAAGTTAAAAGTTCGCCATATGAAATTGATATCTGTGGAAAATCACACTGAAGTAACTCAAAACATAATTAGCTTTCACGTGCTTAATCACAAACCTTCTCATGTTTTACCACAAACGAAGCTAGATGTCGCCTTCTATCTCGCGAGACACGACAAACTACCATGGGTGCATGCGATAACCCATTATGTCGGATTCCATCACAGATTCGTTACTATTGACTGCAGCGTTTCACTTGGCAAGGTGCCAGGCGTTGCAATGCGCTCACCCCGGCAAGGCAGGCCGCTTCTTCCGCGCGTGGTTTGCGCCGAAACCCTGCCTCCACTCTCCTCCAATAGGTATACTCGAGAAAAAGCCAGCCTCCTCAACGGAGGGGGAGGGAGGAAAAGAGAGAGAGAGAGGGTAGAGGGGTAGGGAAAGGACGACAGAAAGCCTTTAAGGATAAATCAATGAGAGATGGCACCGAAGGAAATGAAGAATTATGATTATCATTGTGATGGTCAATTTCGTTTAATTTCCAAGAGGAAAATTCAATAGAAATTTTGTATAACTTTTTCCAATCATATGAAAAAGAAAATCCACGCGTAGACCCAAAATAATCAATTTATAGTTTTCGACACCCTGAGAGTCCACGAGAAGCGGTTTTTAGGAGACGTTGAGAAAAAGCGATATGCTGGAAAATATGGGAAAAAAGTCTCTAAATATTAGCTAATATATAATTTTCTCCAATGTTATATCCGTGGTTCTGGCACCAAATACAAAGAGGGATACTACTTTTTCCTTTACATAAGAACCCAACCGCTATATTTTCATTCATTTAAATCTAATAATGAAAATGCATGAATATAAGAAGACGTTTTCCAATATTACCTATTCGCAACAATAGGTCTTGACAGATAGGTGATATGTGGTCACTCAAAATTAGTTATTGCTTTTTCTTAATTTTTTCTGCTTCCTGTTCCAGTGGTGCAATAATATACATGTATTTTTGTACTGCACGTGAATTATTTAATGGTGCTTGTATACCATTTTATCCGGCTTTGGTGCCAAAAGGCTGAACTCCATCCTTGATTATTTCCAAATGTCGTTTGGTAATTTTGAAATCTTGAAGGTCACAGGGTTTTTATTCCAGCGGATTATTAACATCGGCGTCTTAACTGGATAAAGCTCTCCGCCGGAACTTAAAGGATTCGCATCCGCGAGAAAACAAACGATTTGTGGACTGTCAAAATTCCACATTTGTGTTGCACATCAGTGAGTGACTCTACAAAATAAACTCTTGCGGCGTCTTCAGAAGTATCTTAGTAACTTTTGAAAACTTGAATAAGGTGCATTTGGAGGTGAATCTGCATCCAAGTTGACTAGAGTTACCGATAAATTATTTTATCACAGGCCCAAAATGAACATAAACAGCTAGAGATCAATTCCAAGAAACTGCGGGAGATGCCGCGACAGTAACGGAAATCGGAGGAAGAACAGTGGTATCTTCATACGTGCATCATATAAGGATGGATTTTAAAAAAAGGAACTATGAGGGGAAAAGTGTAAATTAGTATTTGGTTGGAAATATTGGAGAGCTATTTAATACTAACGAGATACTGTATGCCAACCACCGGACTGAAATACGTATAATTCAATGAGCAAAATACCGAGGATTACTATAAAAGACTTCAAGGAAAATAGCGCACCAGTATAATACAAACTAACACAAAAATCTGCGTGAGAGTAACAAGACCATCAATCAGTTCATTGACTAAAAAGTACAGTGAGAATAGAGGAGAATATACCGAGAACAGTTAATTTCCATTTTGCAAACTTCCATACGATTTCTCGTCCCGTCTTAATCCTATGTACGGCGATAAGTATAGTATTAATATATTATTATTGGTAGTTTACAATTTAAATAAGGTTTTGGATGAATACGGACTGAAAATGGTGCAATAATATATTTCTTTCTTTTTCCCTTCTTGACAGTGCGTTCCCCTTCCTATATATTTCACCCTTCCTTCGCAAACTTTTCATATCTTCAAACTACTTCCATTCTTCCATTACGCTTCTTTCACACTAATAGTTTCCCGCTTCAGTATACTATTCAATTCCTTATACACCTTATCCTACGTTAGTCTGTGTTCAAATTCTTTCATTTGGTCCTCTCGTATAGCTTTCTAAAGCATGGTTTTCTTATCCTTTTCCGATTCACTGTTCCTATAGTTTCATTTGCGGTTTTCGACGCCCTTGTTTTTGCTCTTTTTCTTATTTTTAACCATTATACCCATCTCTCAGTATCTTAATTTGAAGATTTGTTGACTAGTTCCGTTCACTGTTCCTTGACTGATGATTGCTCCCTTACTCCCTCATTAATCTTTTATCTAAAACGTTTCTTTACATAGCCCACGAATGTCTTGGTCTTCATCGTGAGGCCATGCCTACCATTTTCCCTTCAATCCAAATCCATTACATCGCTACGTGTACATAATCTATCTGCTTCTCTCCTTCTTAATCTATATTTCATTTTCCTTTTATTATCTTTTTCTAAAACATATGCTTCTAAAATAATTATGATTATCTCACAAGCTAAGAAAATAGGATGGAGTTTACTAGAGAAAGTGGAGCAGCTCAAGTAAATGCGAAATAATTTGGACGGAATTGGCTCAGTTGTGTGAAAATTAGGGAAATAATACCGCGTTTTCAAGAATGAAATTGATGAATGATGCTCTGATAAAAAAACGTAAGGAACGATGAAGACCTTAATACAGACCATGACGTTGTCTGGATCAGAAACATGGAGTCTGAGATAAGATGATGAGGTAGAGTGGATGCCTTTGAGACGCGGGTGTGTGGAATAATCGAGAAAAAATCTTATGTTGGAAAAAGAGAAAGACTAATGACGAAGTTTGAAATATGTGGGGAGAAGAGGAGATGGCGCGAATTGGAACTCTGCAGAAGGCCAAAAAAGTGGACGGGGAAAGCATTGAGTCGAAATACTAACGTGAGAATTTTGGGCAAGCGGAGCAGAGGAAAAATCCTTTCACAATTCCTGAAGGCGGAGATAAAAAGAACAACTGAAGAAGGAAATAATTTAAACAAAAAAGTGGAAATCCAAGCAAATCGCAGTGCTAGAAACATTCCTTTATGTAAGCAGACAACCCGCAATAATGATGCCCTCAGCCATAGGAGTTTATCTAAAATCTGAAAATCTATTTACCACTATTATTGCTTGAGCGTAAATAATCAGGACCGTAACAGATTACTTCGTATTGAGTTTCTAAGGATAGTTAGTCATTAAAACGGCTTTATTAATCCTAATTTTTCCTATTTTGTGACTATCATTTTATGGTTCAGCCCGCAGAGAGAACATTTTTGAATAACTTCTTCAGTTTTAAATTAGTTTTATCCAACATCCATTCATAACAACCAAGCCTCGTTGAGAATTCAAAGTCCAGCGAGCAACGATATCTGCATAATTCTTTATTCAAACGTATAATATGCGCTAAAATTATATATTTTAGGCCCCGAGTGTTCATTATTAAACCGGAATATACGTGACCGGAATTAATTTTTTACTTCCCGATTTTATATAAGCACATTCGTTCTAGCAAAGGAATATCCGTTGCACCAATCCAGTCAAATTCCACGCACGTACTCACCATGCATTCATACTCCATTTCGTTATCCATCTTCAGATCGTGCCATTCCTCCTTTAGCCTGGAAATTGACGAACTGGTAACATAATACGTGCTGATTGAGCAATCAAAATGAGTAATCACTGGAAGCTAACTTCATTACTGTGGAAGACTCATCCCTTCCGATAGCTTTTCGAGTCTCTAGCTGAGCCTTTTGGCACAAGTAAAATGCCATTGAAAACAGATCTATGGTAAAATGTGTAATAATAAATGCAAATGCTAAATCTAATGCTTTACATACTGTTTTCTTCTTTTTCTTTGAAATTTACTGTGTTTAACCTCTCCTTCATTTGTAGCTCATTTTCTGCGTATTCAAATCTTGGCCCTTTCTCGGCCGACGCTCCTGTCTCTGGGCTTTCGATGACGGATGACTTCTCTGCAGCAATGAGAGCTGGTGTAGGGATACTGTTGACGTTGGTGGGTATTACATTGAAGGTCAATTTTGTCAATAACATGTATAGAAAGTTGCAATCGATCGTCAGAAAATTTCCTTTTAACATTCTCCCAATTGTGAAAGAAACAAAAAATAAAAGACTTTAATCATCGCCTTTTCAAAATTGGAGCAGCAAAATAAAAATCCTGCACGGGAAGAGACTGCGAGTGGGAGGGGGAGTGGGGGAGGAGGGTGGAAGGAAGGAGGGAGAGAGAGCGTCCCCTCGCCGCCAGGGAAATGAAAGCCGCTGCATATGGCACCGCGTGCTGCGACTTCGCGACGCGACGGGTCCAATTCGTTCGTGACTACTGTCGACCCGTAATATGCGCCTCGAGCTGCTGAATAGCTTGGTAGATTGCAGGCTGAATTTCTTAGTATTTAACCACAAAGAGGTAAGAAGTCTAGCGAGCACGACTCGACAAACACACTTTCTCCCTCAACCGTGGCGAGTAGCCAAATGCTACCATTTTATCCTATTTTTTTATTAATAACAATAGCAGTACAATATTTTCATTGTAGTTCCTGCAAACCTCTGAACCAGGTTAAGCCCTTAAGAATTTAAACAACCAATGGGCTTCAGGTGCAATTCTCTATTGCTGTCTATCCCTAGCCACGACCGTACCACTCCATTCCTTTGAACGCAAACAAAACTTTGGTCTCGTATTCAAAAATGTTTCTCAGCAATCCGGTTCTCCTCAATGAATCCCAAGCCCCACTCCTTGGAGATGAGAAAGTAAACAACAGATATTCTAAGCCACTCCTACTTTTTGCCTCTATGGAGAAGTTGATTCAGTGAGGTGTATTCAATTTATAACAGCTGCCCCGATGTCACCCAAAATATATTTTCACAGGTCCATGAAGATTTTTTTTAATTGCAACTATCGAGACAATAGCAAATGTATTAGGGTGTCGAGACGGTACGATGACTAATGTAACGGCTTTCCCATATCGAAGGGCCGGATTCAAATCCCGGTGGTAGGGTTTTTCGGGGGAAGGTATCCCGATCGCTCCTTAGGATGCTTTGTGGAGAGCACTTGAAGTGAGTATGCAGTCTGTCGGATGGGACGTAAAACTGTGAACCCCTGAGCGCCTATCCTTAAGAGTAGGCTAATGCCGACGATGAGTTTCTTTCCAGCCTTTCTTCGATCCCTGAACATCCTATCCCACCCAAATTACTCACCTATCCTGAATGGCACAAGTGACCCTTAGCTGTCGGTCGCCTCCTCTAATAGACTCCTCTACGATTGTAAATATGCGTTATATAAATTAAATAACTCATTAAAAATTTTTAAAGTGTAAATAAACGTTAATGTAGTTTTTATAAATTAAATAAGCATAGGAATGTCATTTTACTGCGCTGAGAAGCGTGGGGAAATCCATAAGTAATTGTAACTAAAAAGCTCATACCTTTTACCCAAAATTAATTAAAAATAACGTTTTTAAAATAGAATTTTGTTTCATAGGTGTATAAAAAAACTAATGAATCATCTTTGCTTCGCTGTTGTTTGACGATTTGTCTCAGACTAATCTTATAATATTACGACGGAGGAGTATGACTTATAATTATGCTATCAATTTTCAAGGAGAAATCATCGGGATTTTTATTGCCAATTATTTATTTACGAAAACAACTCGCACTATTTAATACTTCTCCATTAAAAAACACAATTTGATTACTTCTGTTCTAAAGAGACCTCTAGGAATATAAAAAATGCTTCATCATGATCATAGTGCAATAGAAAACCGTTCCTGTCATTCATTGCTCCGAAAAATGTATGCAATTTTCAATACATTTTGGCGTGCTGTTTTATCTACCTCTCTCATTATGACGCATCAAAGAGGGTTGACCTAAGTCTCATATGAGGAACGTTTTGCAATAGAGCCCATTAAACCTTTCCTCGAAGCGGGGAAAAGTTAACTTGATGGAAAAAACACATTCACCGGTGAGAAAAGGCACTGAAAAAGTTGCGAATCACACATGAACTGTGAAGATAGTACATTATATTATGCTGGTATTTTACCGGCAAAGGTAGATTTTGGATGGACCATATGAAACTGCACACCGATAAATTTATTTGCCTTTCCTATGAAAACACAACCTCTAACACTAAAGTGCTAGGACCCTCTTCAATTACGAATACTTCCTTTCTCTCTTTGAAAATAAAGAAAATGCAGAGGCCTCAATTTTGCGAAGAAAATGATTCGTTATCGCACGAAGTACAAAGGTCACCCCTGATACTTTTCACGTCTAGAAGCATCGATTGGGGACAGGTAATAAACAAGAAATACATATATATATATATACAAAATATATTTTTATAAATTATTAGTATATGATTGATTAATGGACTGTGTGTATATATGTGTGTGTTTTTATATAAATAATTATAAGGTGGATATATAAAAGGAGAAGACAAGTGAATTATAATGAGAGACTGTTTTAGCCGTTTCTATGTGGAATTTTTCCATCGTATAGAAAGAAAGAAAACACGGCAATTCCACATTTACACTTAATTTATACGACCATGGTTTCACCACTGCGTGGCATCTTCAGGTGCCACGCAGTGGTGAAACCATGGTCGTCTAAATTAAAGTGTAAATGTGGAAATGCCGTGTTTTCTTTCTTTCTATACAAGTGAATTATGTTAGAGATGAAGAGATACTAGGGTGGACCAAAAAAATTAAATAGGCTTGACGAATTTCGGCATACCCGTATATGTTGCGCTTGAAAGAAATCCGCCGATATTTATTGATATAAAAATATTTCACACTCTTTGTAAAGAAATTGAGCTTGAATTTCTCAAAACGCTGCCAATGATTCCCAAAGAAAAGCCGCTGGATACTCCGCTGGATATTTCAAATACAGATATCCTTCGGTGTAAGATTTTATAATAACCTTGGCATGGCACACGAAAATGTTAAAAAATTCAATACTTTGAGATTGAAATGGCTGCCTCAGAAAAAACTTAAGGGATGCGTACTACTTTGCCTATATACCACCCGCTCTCAGCGAATACCGGCGAATTGTGGTAATAAGATGAATTTTCCGATGCTGAAATTTATTTAAGCATAACTGATTTTCTTACACTCCATTATTGACGCTGAAAATTTTTCAGCTTTGCAAATGTAAATGAAAACATTACACTTAGATCATTTCTTCACCTTAAGTGAAGGCCGAAGTAGAATGCCAAGGATTTAAATACATTACTATAAAAGTAGTCAGTTTTCCAAAATTGTTCTCCATCGTAACTTGGTATTTCGCCTTTTAGGATGTACGTATTTCATAATTTCGTTTAGCAACGCTGCACTTTTTCATAAGAAACTACCCAGAATTAGACATAAGGAAGTGACTCCCTTTGCAAATAAAAAATTGAACGGCTTGTAAACATAAAAACTTGTAAAAGTTCAAAATCTGACACGGATGAGTTGAATTGATGTTACATTTTAATTCAAATTTAGGCCATTAAAAAAATCTACTATCTGAAAATGAACAAATTGATTCATTGCCCTTTTAACTGGCTAACTTTTTATTGATATAAATGCGTTCACCCGAGACGCGAATGAATATTTAAATAGGTAAATACATACACAAACATTTACATATGTAGTAGTGAAAACGGATTCGACATCTAAAGGATGAGGGTTGGATTCCTGGACTGGAGCTGAGGGTGTTTGTAATTGCCCAATTGCACTTGTATCTTTATAATCAGATACGAAAGACAAAAATTTGACGGAATGGGTGAACGGAAAGTGCTAAATATTTATGCATGCGTACACAAACACCAGGCAAGGTATTTCTAGCGAGTCTGTTCCTCACCCTGGAGATGGATGCATTCACGCATTGATTCGAACCATTTCGCACATTCCTCATGTTCCTTCTCAGACCCTTTCTCCCCGTCTCAGACTTCAACCCTCGAAACCTTCCCGCCCTTTTCTCTCTATCTCCCCAATCTCCACAACCCCTCTTACGGTGGACGACTCCTCTTCTCCCCTTTCCATCCTGCATGTTCGCAGGTACCATGTTATTGGTTTCTTGATGATTATTTGTGTGGAGGAAACCATGGAGAAGGAAGTAGTAACTTAAATATTTTTCACTCCCTGTCTACGATTGGGACAAGAGAGTAGTTTCAGACCGTAGTTCGTACTTCAACATAATTCTGTTTAGAAAAATTAGATGTGAATGAGAGATGTAATCAAATGGTAAATAAGTTCACGAAGAAAATGGAAAACGCGACGATTCCATTACCAATACAGGAGAGCTCACACAAAATTCAGTTATTCATCACGTAAACACGGCATTACCATTCGGGCAATTTGATTTTATTTACTTCAATTGAAATTTATATTGTCCTAAATTGATGTTTTCAAAATCCAAAAGCGCTCCACAGGGACTTTCATTTCGGAAACGTCCAGTCAATTATGACTACCCTCAAGTGGAATACCTTGAGTTATTTTGTTAAATATACACAATATTTCACCTATGGTGGTGAAAGACCCAACTATCGCAAGCATTCCTCGAAAGCGAGAAGAGTGCATTTTCTTAGAATTGCGAAAATGTTTTCAGAAAATCATTTGAACTTTGATAGCGGCACACCGTATGGCCATGGGGTGGTGGCCGCGACGAGCTCCCCCCGCCAGCCGACTCGCTAACCAACGCGAGAGGCCGACACGTCACGCAGCAACGCCGAGGAAGAACAATGAGGGAAAAATATGAATGATAGCCAAGTGACAAATAAAGGACAACCGAATAGGCCCTCAGAATGCTCCAATTCTCCTCGTCGTGTTCCAACCCTCCCACCCTCTCGATCCCTCACTGGCACCATTACACCCTCCCGCTCGCACAGCCCTCCATTCAAATATTTTGTGAAAGAAAGATTCTTATTCAAGGAAAGCATACACGTGGACAATGATTCCTAAATTCCCAGAAATGTAATCTTCATTAAACGTAAATAGATTCTGACAAGTTCAGCGAAGTCTTCTCAATGAACCCTTTTTAATTTTTTTGGTCCCGATATCTCGTTGAATCACGACTCAAAAAGATCGATTCAATTTCATCTTTATGCGGATGGAGGGATTCGATGTGGTAAATAAATATGAGAGGATATAACTTTCCAAGGAAACGAAAGAAGGTATTGGTTAACGTCATAAAAATACGACAGCAAGAGGAAGGCACTTTCTCGGTCGTTATTCAGTAGAGTAATTTCTGATTCATAGTCATGTGCTTCTCATGAAATTTTAAACACTTCTTTCCCTCAAAGTTAAAGTCAAAATGCTAATTCCGGAGTTGAAAAATGTTTCGATATTGCCGCTGATTGTCAAAAATAAGGTTGATTAAGGTTGTTTTTTTCTCCTAAGAGCTGTAATTTACGCATACACATTTCTATATACAACTCTGCACAACTGTACACTTCTGCTTTTTTTAAAAGAACCTTAAATAACCACAGGGAGAAGATTAACCATTCTAAAAATACTTTGCATTTGAGAGGAAAAAGATGATACAGTTTTTTAAGAACTCTTCTCTAAAAACGGTTTTTATACGGTTTATAAATTTTAATATTTCCTTTGAAAAATGCTTATTATGCTAGCATACATTTTTCTACGATTTTAAAAATGATTACAAGTATATTAGCATTTCATATATCACATGAAAGACTTTGAAATCAATTTTTCAAATGTCATTAATTCAGATATATACACACGATCTACGCTCTTGAGTGCTAAAACCGATTTATTGACACCTTCAATGTTCACTCAACAATCAAAGTTACTGCTAATCTATCAGCGACGCCGCCACAGAGTCAACGTATTCTAATATTGCATAATCACGACTTATGCAAAGCTTTTCACAGATCATCCACATCTAAGTTGAGTTATTTTCCCCCCTAGTCGATTAAACAAATTTCTGGAGATCTGTTGAGATTCTCCAAAACTGAATGTGATAGCGATGAATATGTAAATTGTCATCACTCACATTGGCTTCGAAGGATTAGAGAGCCTGGAAGGGCTTTTCATAAGTGCCTATCTCAAATTTGTGGTATATTTGAAGTATAAAACGTTTATTCTTACCCGGGCTAATTTCATGCCCGCCATCAGGATCACAATATAATCCTTAATAACTCTAGAGTGAACTTTCGAGCGACCAATTGGGGCGAATATAAGTATCGTCGCGCGGCAATTCAATTTTCAACAGCCAATCATCCGTGGTTCCACTGAACGTTTTTCTTCCTCATTTCCAATTTCTGGTGGAAATGATAAAATGGTACTTATTCATAAAATAGTTGCATCGAGGGCTCGGCGAACCCTAAGGGATAGAACTTCTCCGTAGATTAGTTATTAGATGCAAACATTAAAATATTATTGTATAGTAAATTAATGTATGAATACTCTCGTAGCACTCATAATCCTAAAACTTGGTATTTTATTCACCATTAATTGAATCGCTAAGACAAAAGTTTATGCGTCGAAAGACTCCCTTTAAACCCTCAATCTCCCCTACAGAAAAAAGAAGCACCAAATCTATGTTTTCTTCACCCAATACATTCCAACCAGATACAGTGATTGCATCGGCAAATCGCGCGAGTATATATATATATATATATATATATATATATATATATATATATACATATTTATTTATGTATTTATTTATGTATTTATTACAAGCTTTTTTGCTGTTTAGGGCATGGCTTAAAATGTGAAAGAATGAAAATGTACACAAAATATATTATTGTTGGATCATTTGGAAACAAATAGTACTGCACCTCCATTATATCTGTTTCATGTGATCATTATTTATTTTATTCTTGTTAAACGTGGTCATTTCTCTATGAAATTTTGACGGGATGAATTTTAAAATATTGGCATTGCGTGTAAAAAAATCTGTCTTATCTTCCTAACAGTGTTAGGTTGAAATGTCCTCTTCAAAAAGTCAAGACTAATCTGGACCTCGGTATTTCACTAAATCTACAGTCACCCGATTCGTGAGTTCGTAAGTGGTTTTATTACACTTTCCTTGATTCTAAGGATACGAGGTTTGAAAGGGGTATTAGGACATTACTCATTTGTTCACCAAAAGCAGAGTCCTGCATTTAAATGTCCCGCACTTGACTATGCTGATTTCGTGTGCTCGATTAATTTCGTAACCCTGACCCGTAAATTCAGTACGCTTGACACATTCATCAACTTTGCGTGGCCCTGTGCTTCCTGATCCACGAACACGAGGATAATTTAGGAGCCGCTGGCCGCTTCTGTAGCCCTGATGTACCTTGATTTCCTATTCGACTTTGAACGAATTTCTTTTCGAAACCCTCGCCAGACTTGGCGCGAATGTGATGCTGTCGTGTTTTGTGTGTCGCGACACGCCACGGGATTTCAGGAGACCATCGCGGTCGCGTGGAAACTCATTAAGAGAGAAGGAGAAGGATGAGGGGAGGAGCGACATGTGTGGAATGAAAGAGGCTCACTTAAAAATAATTATGTTTTCCTTGAGGAAAAGCCTACGGAGAGTCAGGAAAGGGAAAAACGTGTCGTGGCGGGGGGTGGAGAAATAAAAGAAAAACGAAATGCGAGCGAGGTAGAAGGAGAACTCCAAGTGGATATGGCGAGTGAAAGGAATAGGAAACAATTTTGGGCTCGAGGAAGGAGGAAGACAGAAATCGGAGGAATGACGCAATCGTGGGGGGAGGGGGGGAGGAAGGGAAGGTGGAGAGAGGAAGAAAATCTGCTTTGAGCGATATTGATTTTCTCACATTTGTCGGACACTTTCGCGAATAAAGTCATTTCTCTTCTAACCTACTTTTGTGGGAACTCATTGGTGCCGTGGCTGGTGGTCGGCTTCACGCGTCGAAACTCCGGGTTCGAATTCCCCTATCGGCAAGTCTACCTCTGGCCACGGGAATAAAAACATGCATCACTTCTCGTCGGAATGTCTGACTCGCTGCTGCCTCCTAAAATTGTCTTTTGAGGAGAATACGTATTTTCTCATTGGATGGATTTTCTCATTCCGATACGATCCCGATTGCTGACGAACTCATTTTTGCCATCCCGTGAATAGTAAAAAAACGAAACTTTGATCTCTGCCTAAAAGAAATTCTCTCGTCAAATCATTTTCTGTCAGTGTGTCACTTTATATACACGTTTTATTGACGAATGTAATGTGAAACGAGAGGGAACTCCAAAGGCATTTCAGGCAATTAGGGCATGATGCGAGTCCATCACTTCCAAAACGAGTCAGGGCTAATTAAAAATCGAGTTTCGTCAGTGAAAATGATGGAAGATTTTTCGATTAAGGATACGGAAATCCAATAAAATTTCTTGTGCAAAGAAAATGAGAAATCTCTTGGCTGCAAAAATAGAGTTAGCCTTTTCCTCAATTTCACCGAGAAGATTTCGCTCTAGGTCCGTTTTTTAAGGCGACGCCACCGTAAAGTCAAAAACAAATTTCGTCTGATTACCTACCGTACACGAGCTCTCTCTCTCTCTCTCTCTTCTTCTCTCATAACTTCGACAGAGCCTTCCGACACAGGATCGTCCAACATTTTCACAGAGATGAGTTTACAGTCAGAAAAAGAGAGAATGAGCCAGGAGGATAGACTTGAGGTTCAGGGAACAAAAATGGACCATCTTCCTCCAAGCAGCTCTTCAAAATGCTAATTTTTCTCGGGAAAATTGGCAAGCTCAATTCAGTTTTCCAATATGATTTCTTATTTTCTTCTCGCACCTCAAGGAGCCAGAGTAAAAAAATCAACTCTTTTTACTCTTTTCTCTCCATTTTAAATGACTAGAAATTTTAATGGATTCGCGGTGTTTCGTTAATCTTACTAGACGAGAATTGAAATCACTTCGTTATCCTCAAATATTTCCTTTTGTTCGAGCATAATTTTGTTGGGACACAAAATTATTAGACCCTGACGGTATTGCATCGTACAGAAACCCGAGGCATAAAAAAATTAAAAGTTTTTGGAAAATGTAGAGAGTGTCGAACTTATTAAGCATGAAGGACTTACACCGAGGGAAGCCATGAACCATTAATTCGTCAATCTTAAAAAAAATTAAATGTCATTCATTTACATCATTAATCTTCCAAATTGATTGCAATTTCTCCAAATCGATTTTAATTAAATATCTCGTCTACTTTGTATTTTTTCGTGGAATTCGGGTCGCAATAGAAAATTTTAAAAGCTTAAAATAACCAACCGTTGCAGACCTTTCCCACCTTTTAATTTCTGCGCACTTTGTGATTATAAAAAAATTATGAATAATTATATCATGCTAAGGGTATGACGGAAGACTAGTTCTTTTGAAACTCATTTTGTGGAAAAGAAGAATATTTCAACTGAAATTAAAAGAAAATTCAACCAAATATGGAAAAACATTTTTTATGTAGAACTTCGTCTATTTTATAGGATGGCATAAAAATGTATGTGTATGTATTTAGAAACACAAAATAAAGTGAGTGACACTCACAGTTTTGGTTTTTGAATAATTCGGTAGCCTAAATAATACCTTTCTCAACGAAAGGAAAAAAACTGAGGACAGGACGGGCATAGGGTGGAAAAGGTGAAGGAGAGTGGAAAGGGAGAGGGTAGGGGTTTAGGGGTGGTTGAAAGTGGTGAGGGTCGACAGGAAGGAGAAAAGTGTACCTCCTGGTGGGCAAGGTTCAGACCGACGTACTAAGAGGCTCCCAGTAGCCAGATACGTACATACGCGTGTTTTGAGTTTTAGCTGTGTGCAATCTCCCCACTCTAAGGTCAGCTTGATAACTGATGGTTGAGTTTTCTCAATGGTAAGCTTCCCGGAATGTAAAATTCACACCTATGCATAAATATTCACGAAAATGTTCTCAAATGTGTATATAAGATATGTCATAGGAGTAGCACAAGTCTATTAAAAATATAATTGAATTTAAGACAAGCAGAATAAAATTAGAAAGATCTGATTAAGGATTTTGATACAAATAAGTCGTACATGACTACGAAACAATCAATGCACATGAAATTCGTGATGTTTGGCAAGGTCGAGCGGAGAAATATAGTATATTCGAAATGCCGGAAACACTTGGCATGGATTGATACTACGGAAGAAAAAATCTACCTACTACATATGTTCCTTTGCACATGTGTTCCTTTCCCATTTTCCTTAACTCTATTTCAATGTGATATATTCATTCACATTGAAATAGAGATAAGGAAACGGGAAAGGAACACACATAAAGGACGAGCACAAGAGAGGTGGGGATGGCGGGTGTGAGCAAATCACGAATGTAAAAATATTTTCCTCGACCGGGACTTGAACACCGGATCTCTCCACTTGCCGGGCGGATGCTCTAACCGCTATGCGTGCCATGAAACGCACCGTTCCTATCCTTTATGATGTTGCATGCTTGCTAACCTACTGTCCATTCTCCTCTTGTGTTTGTCAGTTTCTCCTTTGGTGGGTGGAACAGCTCCCTAACGCCATCTTCTGGGCAATGATACGGAGCACTTTGGCGCTTTATAAGATCACAGATTTCAGGGTAAAAGTACCTTTTCTCGATAGCTCAGGTGGTTAGAGCATCCGCCCGGCAAGATCTGTGCTATCAGTTAAAGATAAAGACGACGGTAAAGAACTGAGTACTATCGAAGAAAAATGGGAATGTATCAAGAAAAGGATATTGGAAGCCGCTAAAGACACTACAGGAAGCGTTAACGGGAAAAGGATAAGGAAAAATGCAAACACAGAGTTAGGCAAAATGAAGTACAAAGAGTTAAACAATAAATTGAGAAGGGCCACAAATAAAGCAATAGAAGAATGGTGGAAAACGCAATGCGAGGATATGGAAAATTTACAGAAGAAGGGTGAAATTGGTGCTCTATACAGCAAGGTTAAGTTATTATCGGGAAGTAAGACGGCAAGATCTGTGCAAACAGTTAAAGATAAGTGGGTAAGATAACAGTTGAACCAGGAAAAATCCAAGAGAGATGGAAGGAATATATAGAAACACTGTATGGTAGAGAACGTAAGCCGACAAGGTTAGACATAGAAAAGGAACATGACGTAGAAGAAGATAGCTTAGGTCCAGGCATACTCGACGATGAAATAGAAAGGGCATTAAAGGAGATGAAAGCAAATAAGGCTGTGGCGGTGGACAACATTCCTTTAGAAATGTTGAAATGGTTAGGAAAAGGTGGGCAGAAACGCTATAGAAGAAATCAAAAGATGAAAGAGGAATTTGTATCACATAAATTAAGAGGAAAGGAGAAGAAATGAAGATGCTGCGTTTAAAGGACGTTGTCGAGAAAATTTATGTTATCCAGAATATCTGAAGGCATTATTGAAAATAATGGATGAACTACTCCAGAGATATGATAGTTAAAAATGATAAAACTTCAGAGAACAGCATGTGGAAAAAAGACAGGTCAGGTGAAATTTTTCGTTAAATAAGAGAAATAAAGGAACCTTATATTTATTTCAAAAATGGCTGGGAGCATTCGTGTCAAGTACTGCACTCTTATAGATGGTAGATGTGGACCATTGGAGAAGCAGAGCAGAGAAGAATAGAAGCATTTGAGACATAGAGGTGAGGATTTAATGGTGAGATAAAATATGAACAGAGGGGGAGTAGGAAGATTTGTAGCACTATATAGAAATAAAGAACCAAATGTATTGGGCTTATCGCGAGAAAAAATATATTTGTTATGAACACAATTGAAGAAAAAATGGAAGTTAAGGCGAGTGAGACCAAGGGATATGTGCGTGGGCCAAGTAGAGAGGATTGTTAGACGGAGAGTCCATCTGAGAGTAAAACCAAGCAGGGTATATGGCTGCCATCAACTAATATACGGATTCAAAAATTGATGATTGTCATGTTGATTCACGTTATGAACTGGACTCATATGTAAGTGTTTGAAGCATGCTTTTAATTTTAAAAGATATTCTCCTTCGCCGAGTTGATTACCAATGAGCTATGGAGAGAGATATGGATAAATCCGGCAGTCACTTTAATAAATGAATTTCTGACGATTCTGCACGTGTTTAAATCCCACCGAGGTCAAATGATGTTTTTTCCAAAATAGTGCCATCTCATTAATTATTCACCTCACTTCTGACATTTGCGGATCGGAGGATACATATTCACTTGATTCTGGGAGGATTCACCGCTCGTATCCCTGTGCTTTAAATATTACAGGCTATCAATGGTTTCGCGTATCGCTTTTCTTAGGCTCACTGTCCCCCGTCAAAAGAGGAAAGGGACCGTCAGCAGATCTGGCGGTGTGTGTCTGTGCCTGCGCGGAGGTGACGGCAGAATCGGCCATCCCCCAGCCGCTTCAGCGGATGCAAAAGGGGAGAGGAAAGAGGGAACCCTGGCATGCGAAAAGGGTACTAATGCCAGGGAGGGAGTGGGCTGAGAGAGCGGCGGGGGAAGAGAGGAGGGCAAGAGGTGACGGGGTGCTTGCGAGAGGCCGGGTGTCGAGGGGTCAATGAGCAGGGAGCGTTGGGGGGGGCGAGGGGAGCGGCGCGGGGCGGGTGGGAGAATATTCGGGCAGACGGAATCGAAACCGCAACGGGGTGACCCCATATACTTCGTCCGACAGATAAATCATTCCCGGTGGCTCGCTGGTGGCTTGCGAGAGAGGCTGTGGCACCCGAGCACCAAAAGGACCAGGGTGCTAAAAAATAAGCGAAACTGTTAACGTATAATTAAAGATCTTATAAACATGATATCATAAACGAAAAATTATTACAATTGTAACTTATGTATTTATTTCCGCTTTCCCCAGCTCTCCTGTGTTCGTCCTTTATATGTGGTCCCTTCCCTTTTTCCTTATATCTATTTCCATGTGAATGAATATTTGTTTGCCGTATGGTGGGATTTCGTGTTTGAATGTTTACACGAATATATATATATATATATAATTATATATATCTTTTTTAAAATATATATACATATACATACATATATATATACATATATACATACATATATATATATTTTAAATATATATACATACATATATATATGTGTGTGTGTGTATAAGTCAAAATACATATGAAATATATAATGTGATGCCCTCCCATGGACTACAACCTTGTCGTGGTGGAAGGGCTTGTGTGTTCCGATGACCCCTAGAGCTGCGCTGGCGGGGAGCCAGACGAAAGGTAGTCCACGCAGCGTCTGTTCCTCAGTGAGGCGGCTGCAATGGCGTCTGACCCCAGGGGGCGGCCATTAAGTGATGGTGTCACGTTAAAAACACTATTGAGGAAGGCAACGGGAAACCACCTCAATTATGATTCCCAAGAATGTAATGATGGGCACTATAGAGAATATGAGTCCTGGCAACTGCGGGACTCGGCCCAAGAGGCCGTATGTCGTGCCCGGCAGCGGGAGACGCAAGGCTTCCGCGGTCGTTATCCCACGAAACCCTTGCAGGGAAGAAATAACTGCATCAGGACAGAAGACTCAGAAGAAGGCGAAAGTAGTTAGAATAGGAACCAGGAACGTCAGGACAATGTTGAGGAGAGGCAAATTAGAAAATATTAAGCGAGAGATGGAAAGAGGTAATATAGATGTTTTATGTCTCTGCGAGGTGAGATGGAAGGATAGCGGGGATTACTGGAGTGACAATTATAGAGTGATATACAGTGGCGGGGACGAGAGCCAACGAGAGGTTGCCGTAATTTTAAATAAAGGGGTAGGAAGAAGCGTAGTCAACATAGAGCAAGCAACTGATAGAATTTTACTCGTAGAGATTAAAGCAGAGCCGACGAACTTGATCATTGTTCAGGTATACCACCGAGCAACCACAAGGAGGAAGAAGTCGATAGGATGTACGATGAGTTAGAGGATATCATCGCGAGTGTTCCTGCAGGGAAACATTTGGTAGTGATGGGGGATTGGAATGCCACGGTAGGCGAAGGAAGAGATGGGGGTGAAGTGGGGGACTATGGGTTAGGCACGAGGAATGAACGCGGGGAGAAAGCAATTGAATTCTGCAGGAGACAGGAGTTAGTCATCACCAACACATGGTTTAGACACCACAAAAGGCGTAGGTATACATGGAAAATGCCAGGTGACTCAGAAAGGTATCAGTTAGATTATATTATGGTTAGGCACAGGTTTAGGAACAGTGTGATAAATTCGCACAGTTTCCCAGGAGTGGATGCGGACTCTGACCACAATTTAGTTGTTATGAAATGTAACGTTCGTTTCAAGAAGATAAGGCAAGGGCTGCGGGTTAGGAAAAGGAATTTAGAAGCAGTAAATGGATTAACGAGGAAGGAGTATCAGCAGGCTGTAGAGAAAATAATGGATGAAGGTAAAGAACTGAGTACTATCGAAGGAAAATGGGAATGTATCAAGAAAAGGATATTGGAAGGCGCTAAAGACACTATAGGAAGCGTTAACGGGAAAAGGATAAGGAAAAATGTAAACACAGAGTTAGGCAAAATGAAGTACAAAGAGTTAAACAATAAATTGAGAAGGGCCACAAATAAAGCAATAGAAGAATGGAGGAATATATAGAAACACTGTATGGTAGAGAACGTAAGCCGACAAGGTTAGACATAGAAAAGGAACATGACGTAGAAGAAGATAGCTTAGGTCCAAGCATACTCGACGATGAAATAGAAAGGGCATTAAAGGAGATGAAAGCAAATAAGGCTGTGGGGGTGGACAATATTCCTGTAGAAATGCTGAAATGGTTAGGGAAAAGAGGGAAGAAGGCCATATATGGACTGATTCGTAGTATCTATGAGGAAGGAATCTGGCCGGAAGATTTTGTGAGATCGGTGTTAGTTCCTATTCCAAAAAAGGCAAAGGCTTCGTCATGTGAGGATTACAGAACAATAAGTTTGATATCCCACGCAGCTAAAGTTATTCTCAGGATCATCAACAAAAGGATAGAGAGTAAGGCAAATGATTACTTAGGGGATGATCAGTTTGGGTTCAGGAAAGGAAGAGGTACGCGTGATGCCATTGCAGTAATGAGATCACTAGTCGAGAGGAATATAGAATACAATCAGGACGTTTTTGCCTGTTTTGTAGATTTCGAAAAAGCGTTTGATAGAGTGAATTGGGAAAAATAAATGCGTGTATTGCAGAAAATAGGAATGGATTGGAGGGACAGGAGACTCATCCGCAACCTGTACATGTCTCAGACTGCTCAGGTGCGAGGGGGAACGGAGAGTCCGGATGGGCAGTGTTAGGAAGAGGTGTAAGGCAGGGTTGCCCATTGTCACCGGTACTGTTCAACGTATATGTAGAGGAAATGATTAAAGAGGCATGGGAAGAACTGGAGGTAGGAATGAAAGTCGGAGGGGAATTCGTAAAATCGGTTAGGTTTGCTGATGACCAAGCATTAGTTGCTCAGTCAGCCAAGGGGTTGCAAGCATTGTTGAGTGAATTGGAAGTTCAGTGCGATAAATATGGGATGAGAATAAATATTAATAAAACAAAGGTTATGCGATTTTCCAGAAAGAAAAAGGCTAAGCTAAATATTAAAATAGGCGGGGAAAAAATAAAGCAGGTAGAACAGTTTACATATCTCGGAAGTGTTTTGGATCAATACGGTCAAAGTGGTAGGGACGTAAGGAGAAGAATTGCGCTAGGCAAGAAGGCTTTCTCAAGGAGGAGGGAGTTGATGACGGGGATATTGAGTAGGGAGGTCAAGAAAAGACTCGAAAAACTCTGATATGGAATGTAGCTATATACGGCGCCGAAACGTGGTCGTTGAAGCAAGAGGATAGTCGTAGATAGGAGGCTTTTGAAATGTGGGTGTGGAGAAGAATGAAGAAGGTGAAATGGACCGAAAGGAAAACAAATGAGGAAGTACTGGAGATGGTGGGTGAGGAGAGGGGTTTGTTGAGAGAAATCCTATGGAGGCAGGAAAAATGGATGAAAGCCGTATTGAGCGGTAGTGGAATGTTGAAGAAGGTAATAGAGGGGAGAATGTTGGGCAAGCGAGGAAAGGGTAGGAACAGGATAGGGATGTTGGATGGGATGAAGGGAGGAAGGAGGTACACAGAGATGAAGAGGGACCTGACTAGTTTAGGTTGCTGGATTGGGTTTTGTTCGGAGTTACAAAATATTTATTTGATAGTTGTTTCCATCCAAAAACCAACCTTAACCGGTAGATTACCTTATAATAATAATGTGATGATCAAAGCTGTTCGTGGCACACGTGAGCAATGAAAAAATAAAGGAATACCGAAAATTTTCCGTGAAGGGAATGCAAGTGGAAGAATTCTTAAGTGGATAATATTCTATCACTCCCTTGATCTATGTTCATCTCCTCTATGCTCCCTTCTTCTTAGACTGGATAAAAAACACGAGGTTGACACCACTGTGGAAATGAAAAGAAATCGCCGAGAGCATTACGTTCATATTATAAAAGTAGATCTACTCATACCTCTCGGATGACCTTGAAAATTTTTTTACAAGTAATCATAAATCCATGAATAACAACCATTCGGCTCATACTGCTGGCGCAATTACTACATATTTCGAGAAAGTTATCTTTAAACTAGTCATTGAGGAAATTTTCCGTCTCTGTCAAACACTGGAAATGTGCCGTTCACAAATAAACAATTTACTGACAATTTTTGCAAGGAATCGCGTGGAAATGGTTATAATATTATAGTCGTATATGAATTAAATTAAAATATGTGTTTTATTTATACATCTGATTATGGTTATTAGGAAAATAGAACATGTACAAGTAAAGTGGCTCATGATAATTTATATGTGAATATCAATCGTTTAAGAGCGATATTGCGAGCATTGCCAATTTTCATTGAATGGCCGATTTAGAAAAAAATGCATGAAGAAAATTTACTCTGCTTGTATTGCACGATGAAACATTTAACAAGTTTTGCCACTTCAGGATGTAAATTCAACGCATACGCGTCCCTCACTTATTTGACGTGTTCACAAATATGGCGGCATCGCAAAAACGTGGGCTCTTGTGACATTGCAAGGAAACAGCCTATGCCCACGCGCGGGGGGAAAACCAATCACCTTCCTCGGTACGTTTACAATTTACAAAGATCCCTAAATTACAGCACTCTGAGGAATATTTGGCGGGCGTATGCGTACTCTGTCACAGTGAGGTTACATAAATTATTCATGAATCAATGTGTGGATAAATTTTCCGGGACACCGGCGTATGATGATCAAAACTGTTCGCACGTGACGATTAATTTTTTATATTATATTTCAAATAATTCGACCGAGGGTGAAATTTGAAAGCGGTGACAAGAGGGGAAGGCGGGCGAGGTGGTGTGACTAACGTCTGAGGGAGGCGCGCGAATGTCGGTCGCAAATTGAGATGGAGAGGCGCGCGGAAGCAGGAGGACGGAGTAAAATGGAGAGCTGCAGGTTAACAGTCTCCGGAGTGAAAACTAATGGTGACGTTGCAAGGAAAG